>CAMXCT020001213.1:575000-615000 GCA_947184155.2 Cladocopium goreaui
CTGTGCGAATGTTTCTGGGTTGGGGTGGCCGGGGTGGGTTGGGGTGTCCGGGGTGTCCGAAGAAATCATGGAACAACGGTACGGAGTGGAGAAAAATGGATCACAAAGAAAGTATCACATGTCATGATACGAAAAAACACCTTTTTACATACTGATATTTGATGAATTTTATTCGTATCGATTGAGTAATGGTTAGATTCTCCGACTGTGCATGACTTTGCAACATAGGGAAGTGAATGTTGACCAGTGTAATGTGGATGCATGACCAATCTTGCCTATAAACATTATAAACGGTTCCCCGAAACCTCTGGTTTAGTATCATTTTGCAGGCCCCCAAGGCGAAGTTTGTATTTAGCAATCGTTCATCCACAGTTGCAATGCTTGCAACCGTATGAGTCTTTTTAGATTGCTTTAACACACCAATTGTTATATTTCTTATATCGATTCTTCTTTTTTGGGTGTTCAAAATAAGCTGAGTTTCTCCCAGAGGATTTGCACGAGAGTTTCTTCAATAAGGTTGACCCTTCAAGTCGAAGAAAAGGGTCTTTTTATATTCGATCGGAAAGACACAGAAATGGCTCAACATCACCAAGATATCTTTTTGATAAAGATGTTCTGTAAGACTTTAAGATTCCGAAGGTACCCGTGTGTCTGAGAATAGGGTACCCTTAAATGTATTCAAATGGCAATAATTAGCCCCCGTTGTACCGGTAATTTTTTTTCCTGTGACTCCACTTCGGCGAATAAAAATGCCAAGTCAGGTAAAAATCATCAAAAAATGGATGTCGCAAGGTTGGGGTTCAGGAAAACAAATGTTGGAGCCAGGAAAGCAGGATTAGTAACATAAGGTTGTACCACAGGATTTTATATGTTTTGAAGATTTGCTTGCCAGGATTGCATGGTTTTCCAAACAAGGTTGGGGTACAGGAAAAAAATCTCTGGGCCAATCTGTCGAACAGGAGAGGGTAGGATCTACATAAAGGTTGTGATCATACTTTTTAATGCATTTCAGTGGTTTGTAAAAAGGTTGAATCCGATAGCTTCACTGGATTTTAATTATGAACAGTTATGAACTCCGTATGGTTTTCTTCAACAATATCCTCCTCTGTACTACCAGTTTTTTTTTCCTGGGGGTTCAGTACGCTTTTTAAAAAACACTAGGTTCCAAAATCTAGCAGACAGTGGGTGAGGGTCCCGGGGCATGATATGGGGCCAGGAATAAAATATCATACCAAAAAAGGCCCAGATTTTTTTTCCTGAAAGCTTCCTGACGTACAGTGACAGGAAATCAATTTCTGTCTGTTGTGATTGAGGGGGGGTTGATCTATCAGTCTGTGTATGTAAGGCATCAGGAAATCAATCATGAATGACTCTGATAATGGGTAAGTTTGTAGAATTCCCAAGGTTAGTAGCCAGGAATTTGAAGGTGGATGGATCAAATGGGAGTTTACTAGAACATATCTAAATGTCAAACCCCAGGAAAAAATGTACCATGATTACTTGAGGGGGTATGATTCTTTACATGACTTTGCAAAAGGGTACAAACACATATGTTCACCTTCACAAACCAAAAAAAGTGACTTCAAGAGGCCAAGGCGCAGGGGTCAAAAATAAAATCCAAGGGGCTGGACCTTTTTTGACTGAATACTTGTGGATGATCTTCAAAGGTTGGCCCCACAGGAAAAAAGTCGCATCACCAGGCCAATCATCCACAGATAGGACATGATGGGACGAATTCAAGAATTTTGTGTCAACGCGCGCCCAAATTGCAAAGCACATGTTTTTTTCTGAAAATACAGTTGTCCTTGCAAAAGGGTACAGACACACATGTTCAGCTTAACCAACCAAAAAAGTGACTTGAAGAGGCCGAGGCGCAGGTGTCAAAAATAAAATCCAAGGAGCTGGACCTTTTTTTGACTGAATACTTGCGGGATAATCTTCAAACGCTGACCCCACAGGAAAAAAATCGCATCTCCAGGCCAATCATCCACAGATAGGACATGACGGGACGAATTCAAGAATTTTGTGTCAACGCGCCCAAATTGCAAAACAGGCTTTTTTTTTCTGAAAATACATTTGTCCTTGCAAAAGGGGTACAACCACATATGTTCAGCTTCACCAACCAAAAAAGGTGACTTCAAGAGGCCGAGGCGCACGTGTCAAAAATAAAATTCAAGGGGCTGGACCTTTTTTGACTGAATACTTGCGGATGATCTTCAAAGGTTGGCCCCACAGGAAAAAAGTCGCATCACCAGGCCAATCATCCACAGATAGGACATGATGGGACGAATTCAAGAATTTTGTGTCAACGCGCGCCCAAATTACAAAACATATGTTTTTTGCTGAAAATGCATTTGTCCTTGCAAAAGGGTACAACCACATATCTTCAGCTTCACCAACCAAAAAAAGGTGACTTGAAGAGGCCGAGGCGCAGGTGTCAAAAATAAAATCCAAGGGGCTGGACCTTTTTTTGGCCGAATTCTTGTGGATGATCTTCAAAGGCTGACCCCACAGGAAAAAAATCTTATCACCAGGTCAACCATCCATAGATAGGAAATGATGGGACGAATTGAAGAATTTTGTTCCAACGTGTGGCCAAATTGCAAAACAGGCGTTTTTTCCTGAAGATACATTTGTCCATGCAAAAGGGTTGCGCATTGCCGTGGGCATCTGCCGGACCGCACTCGTGAAGCCGTGGACTCTGAAAAACTGCGAGCTGTCAGCCGGGAAGTCAGGTGCCAGGAATTCATTTTTTTTCCGTATCAGATTGAGGGGGGGAAGATATGGCATGTTACCAACGCAAGCATCCAGGAAATATTTTTTTTTACTTGGATATGAGAGGGGTAAATTTATTGGATGTTGGACGTTGGGCACCACGAAATTAGCAAAGAAAATTCAAAAAGGTGGTTGGAAGTGAGATTTCGGCTTCAGAGGTTAGGAGCCAGGAATTTAAAGCTCTAAAACCTCTCTCAAAGGTTAGGGGTCATCATTTTAGACCGATTTTTTTCTAGGACTGTACCCCACGTTTTTGTACCGACGGGGATCAACAATCATGTAGAGAGGACACATCATTTCTGGTCATTTCCAACAGAGAGAGAGAGAGAGAAACAGTTCTGGACCTCCAAAGCCTAGTGTCATCCATCTCCCCGTCTTGAAAGATCTTGACAGCATGCGAGCAAAAAAATGATGGAGCCGGTGGAAACCCTGTGACCCAGGATTTGAATTATATGACAAGAAAAGTGTTTATGCCAAACCCTCAGCAGTTTTTGAAAGGTCGTGATCTTCCAATTCAATCGACTTGACGATCTGAATGGGGTAGGTACACATGTATCATCATAAAGGTTATGACCCAGGAAAAGAGTTGTGTCAGCGCAATGGTGGGCCAGGAGACATGTTAGTCCACATAAAGGTTGTGGAACAGGATTTTAATTTGTTTGCCCGGGAAATTGCAACTTGGTTGTTGGCTTAAATCTGTTGGGTTGTACCCTTTGGAAATCAATTCCAAAAGGTTGTGGACCAAACGATTTAAGGCATTTTTTTCCAGGACTGGACCCTTTTGAGCGGTACGACCGGGGGTAATAATTGAGGGTGTCAATCCCCAATTTTCAGACTATATATCAGTTTAGTTATATATTATCTTAATTGTATTTATATAATTGTATATATATATATATATACATATTTGGATTTTAATATTGTGTCTCTCTCTCTCTCTATATATATATGTACATATGTATGTATTCACCATTTCACTCCAAAATATACTGGCTTCAATTATCCGCCACAAAGTCTCAAATGGAAACTTCTTGGTGGTTTGATCATGAGATCATTTTTTCATTTGTTTAAACATCCTCATTAAATGATGTGTCACTCATTTATCAATTTATGAGCATCAAAATCTGATGGTTCGGTGGATGGAAGAAATCCACACCAGTTGATAGGTGGTAAACATCCTATTATTTCATATTAATTTTATTTTTAGGGTTTGAACCATCCTTTTGGTGATGCACGGCTAAAAATTCATGGCCGATGAAGCACCACCCAGGTTCAACATCACCAGAGCTCTGGCGCCTCTGCATTTACTCACCAAGTGTCTTGAGGCGACGGTGACATTGGATGGTCACCCATATGTTTCCTAAAATGGGGATACCTCCAAATCATCCATTTTAGTTTGTGATTTTCCATGAAATCAACCATCCAGCGAGCTTGGGTTTTAGTAGCATTTTCCATGAAATCAACCATCCAGCTATTGGGCTTTTTTTGTTTGGGATTTTCCATGAAATAAACCATCCAGCTTTTGGTAGCCACATTTTTGGAAACCTCCATATATACCCAACTTTTTTGGATGGTCTTTAGCCAACATTTTTGGATGGTGTTTACCCAACATGTTTGCCTCAGGAATCGTAAGCGGGTTATAACCTCATGAGAATTACTGTGATAAGTGCGGTTCGTCCAGTGCTGGGGTTAAAGCTCACTCACACCAGGGATGTTCCTACATATCCCTATGGGTGTGTGGATATGCCCATCATATTCCTTCAATATATGATCAAGTTGCTTAAGCTGTTTGGATATGATAGGCTGCATATATACAGTATATATATATACACCATAAAACTGCAATTTCTTATATTTGGGTCTGGTCTCGGACATGGGGATGGACCCCTAGAGACATGGATTTCACAATAAAAAACCCTTGCCGCTGCCCATGAGCAGTTCCCCTTCCAGGCATGCGTGGGCATGCTCTTCTGGAGCTTCCTGTTGCTGAGCTTCGTACAGTGCAGCTGGGACGAATCTGACGAATCCCAAACGAATCACCCAGGGATGGACATTTCAGCACAACACCAGCAACACCAGGAGTTTCATGAACATCTGGAACCACATTCCCATGGATGAATATATACTTGCTCCATCTTGCTCCAAATGATAAATTGATCATCATGTTCGGTATGAAGTTGCAATGTGCCGGAATTGTAGTCAACGCAAAAAACGCAATAAATTGGTGGTTTCCTCATTTTTGGGACAAACCTGTCGGTGTTGCACCAACCAAACCTAAACCTGTGATCAATGTGATGAAATCTCCGATTGACAGAACAAATCTGCATTTCTTTTTGTAGAGAAGCACCCCACCAATAGATACCCACAGCAACAATGGGCTTCATGCTGATGCGGGCGACCTCCACAGGATGAGTAGCATTCCCTGCCCCCAGGCTGTAGGCGAAAAACCTTGTTTTTTTCATCATGGTATCGCTTCTACCCTCCAGTAAATTAACATAGACCCTGGTTTTTTCATATCACCGGGGTTGGAAGATTAGTTTCAACTAAAAGTTGGTGATTCTCAGGCTCCAAGCGTTACTTACCATTGATATTGGAGAACGCTGGAAAAGTGCAAGTTATATTGTTATGATCCTTAGGATTTGGAGTTGGTAAAACCAGGAGTTCCAAGCTTTTCCCAAGCCACCACGAGTTTCTGTGAAGAACTCTGAAGAGATTTGCGGGAGATGCCACATACCATGCACACGCACAACAGAAATACATGCGCGTGGATTTCTCCCCATGATCCAGATATCCAGCTGGAAGAATCCTTAGCACATGCCGATTTTTTTCATGGAGTGTTGATCCACTCAAATTCCATTCATCTCATCACCATGGACTGCCAACATGGAAATCTCGGTGAAATCCCTTCCGGTTCACCACGTTCACCTTTTTTTGCCTGGTGAAATCCCATGGAAAAGCCATGGAAAATCCTCCTGAACTCAGCCATGTTGCGTCCGCGCCAAGGTGTTGCGGGCATCGTGGTGGGTGAGCTTTGCTATAGCCTTTCGGGCTGATATGGTGTCGGGATCAATCAATTTCAATGTTGTTGTGAGTCTGAACAAGACTGCTTTGGAAAGGTGGTCGCTTCCCAGGTGAGAATTGTGCCGAATACAAGGCTGATTTTTTTTGCCGCTCAAGAGTGGACTGAAGTCGGCAGTGCGCGTGGGCCAAGTTGCTTGATGCCATGCTGTTGAAGACTTGTGCTGCGCCAGATGGCCCTCTTGCGTGGAACCACGCTTGCCTTCAAACTTCACACCTGTCGTTGTTGCAGAAACACCCAGACAGTCAAGTTGGTTGGGCCTTTGATTGCACAGACATTGGATGATGGCCGCCCTTGGCGGATCCATCAAAATGGTAAATTTGGCAATGGTCCTGGTGCTTTTTAGGACCATCAAATTGGAGCAATGGGAGAATGGTAAAAAAAAAGTTCCTATATAATTGGTCATAAGAATTGATCGAAGGAAGTTTAGAAGTCAAACTTCCGACAATATGGACAGATGAAAAGCAGAGATGGGAAGAGTCAGAGAGACGAGAAGAGTAGAAGAGAGAAGATCAGAGAAGAGAAAGAGTCAGAAGAAAGAAGATGCAGATGCGCGAAAAGGTGGAAAGTCACGAAACAACTGTGTTTTTCCAATGATTTGTGGCTCCGGAGGGTCGAAAAGTAGGCTCGCTAAAGCGGCGGGTGCGGAGCCATCTGGCCAGATGAGAGATGAAAAATTGCACGCCGTTGTGGCGCGAAGCACATTTCGAAGTCAAAATGTACAAAGCACACCATTCTCGGAGCACTTTTGGACGTTCAGATGTCGTTTCGCGTGGCAGGCGCAAGGGATTGTGCACCTTCTCAAAAGTTAGCAAAACGTGAGGGCTTTGTAGCATTTCCAAAAACGATGGCAGGTGTGGGACATTTGAAGAGGATCTTCAAAGTTGCATTTTCCGTGGCAGGCGCAGTACAAGAGACATCTTCATCAGAGCTGTTAGGCGGTCCGCGCGCTGGTTTCCTGAGAGGGGTTGCATTTTGGAGCCTCAGATCTTCGAGTTTGATGAGATGATTTTGCGTGACAGGTGCAGCACTTCGTATGACCTGGCATCACTTTTTCGTGGCAGGCGCAGTAGTTTAGACAGCATTGGTACGAGGCCGTCAGCGCTGCACGCAATTTTCCATGTTTGAAGGAAATCTCGCAGAATTAATTCGTTTTTGATGTTGTCAACTTCGAAAAATGAGGAAGTCTCGCAGAATCTCGCAGAAGTCTCGCAGAGTTGCTTCGTTTTTGATGTTGTCAACTTTGAAAAACGAAGAAGTCTCACAGAATTGCTTTTTCAATCATTTTTGAATCAGTTTTTAACTCTGAGAAACGCAGGGTGATTGAGCAATTGGGCATTGCATGGGTGCTTGCATCGATAGATAGATAGGTAGATAGGTAGATAGATAGGTAGATAGACAGATGGATAGATAGATAGATAGACAGATAGATAGATAGACAGATAGATAGGTAGCTAGATGGATAGATAGATAGATAGATAGACAGATAGATAGGTAGCTAGAGAGATAGATAGGTAGATAGATAGGTAGATAGAATAGATGGATGGATGGATGGATAGATAGATAGAAAGATAGATAGACAGATAGATAGATAGATAGAAAGATAGATAGAAAGAAAGAAAGATAGATAGATAGATCGGTAGGTAGGTAGGTAGATAATCAGAGAAAGAGAGAAAAAGCGAGAGAAAGAGAGGATACATCAATCACCTTTCGATCCATCAGTGGCTTCGCTCTGCCCTCCGTGATTCACAACAACCAAACTCTCCTATAGGTTTCCTATTTTTGAAACTTCCGCCACCGCCTTGTGCGTTACTACTGGTAGTGGTTAAAACTGCTGGGGTTTCCAGCAGGCCACAAGCAGGTGCACTCCTCACGCGCCTCTCGTTTTCAGCGCACAGATGCCACGTCAGTGGCTTGATCTCTAAAAGGGCAGCTGTCAATGCTGCATTGGAAAGTCTGGACATGCAAAAACCACAGAACTCCAAAAAGATCTGTATGCAAATGCGAACTGCACATCAATTGAATTTCATACCGCAAAAGCAAATGTTTGAATACGTTTGAAAGTTTGGACATGGTTTTGGATCTTTAGGAGTCTATTAGCGCTCCCCCTTTGTGACTTCGTCAGGAGATCACAACCTCAATACTCAAACTGCCCTACCTTCTCTCAGAAGTCTGTCGCACATCGTGCACATTTTGAAAACTGAGCTTCCAGTGCTGAACGGACATTGATCACTTGTGTGAGCAGGACCTCCCCAACCAGCCAACATGATCTCAACACCTGGGGGTGGTCTTCCACGCGTTTTCTCAGCAACTTCTCGACACAAATGGCACCACTCAGACTCACGGATTGGTCCAGTCTGTGGTGCCCGCACGTAGTTGCAGTTCATCAACGCATGGTAAACCACACCATATCGCGTGGTGAAGATACGAAAAGGCAGTTGAAAGGATGGATCTGTCCCTTCTGGAAGAGCACTCCTGCTGAGGTCTGCCCGACCCCTTATTTCTCTCCACAATTCTCCTTCTTCTCGTTCAATTTGATGAATTTCCGACACAATTCTGTCGGCAAGACTGTCTTCCGTCGATGATGATTCACTCTCAGAACTTTCTTCACCCCCACCTGATGGATCACGCTGAAACATACCGCAGCGGAGCGTCGGCTCACATGGGAGTGTGCTCACCAGCTCTCCTCCAGCCGACGAGACTCGACCATGGACATCAGGCGTAATAGGATCTTGACTTGATGATGCACCAGACGCAACAGCGACTGGAGTTCTCACTTCTGAGCTTCGATCGGTATTGGTTGCGGAGCTTTTCTTTTCTTTTCCTTCTAGCGTTTTGGCAGCGGAGCTTGATTCGTTTGATTTGGTAGCTGAGCTCTCCACGGGTGTTGCAGTCTGCATACGCCCCCGATTTGGCCCAAAACCAATCTTCCACAGCTGCTGACAAAGAATGGTGATCAAGACCACCAAAAGAGCAAAAATGACCATCAGTTGATGAAATTCTTGGAAATTCTCCTCTTCTTCTTCGTCTTGACCCTTGGCTCCTGACGCAATCGCTGCCAAGGTGATGATCTGAATCGCTCTTCTCACTTTCTCTGTGTCAGCCAAATCAACCGACACCCTTCCCTTGACCCCTGAACCTTGGTCACACGAGGTATCGCCTGCTCCTTCAGGCTGGACTCCCTCGTGGAGACGCTCACGTGGAAGCGCTTGGGCCAGCCCCTTCTCTGCCGACCCCTCTTCAACACGGACCAGTTCGGGATCTTCAACCCTTGGTCTTTTCCTCATGCCCATTTCCCTTTTGAGCTTTTCCAACCTTGGTGATGCCAGTGCTTTCGTTCCAACATCGGCAATCATGGATTCGCCCATTTGATGCTGCAACGCCCAATCTCCTCTGGAAATTGATTGACGGGCTGCTGCAGCCCTCATTCTCAAATGGCGAGTACGCCAATTCCCTCCCTCATTCGTTAAAATTGAGATGGCCGCTTGACTGTCTGACCAAACTCTTCGGATCACTTCAGGAAAAACTTCTTCAGCTATCACTGCAATTGACTCACCTGCTAACATGCCTTGGACAATCTCCATCATCTCCGCCTCGGCAGTTGACAGTGCAACAAGCTGTTGCCTTCCTGACCTCCAAAAAATAGGACAGCCTCCTACTTGAATGAGGAAAGCTCCGTGGCTCTCTTCTCCATCTGGTGAAAATGAAGCGTCTGCCAGCGCCTCAATCATGATGGGTCCTTGGCCATCAGTGGAAAAAACCAAACCTTCATCCTCAGTGGCCTTGAGATACCCCTTGAGCTGCTGGTATATGGCCATGACTTGTGACGGATGTTTGGTGGCATTGGCCCCAATACGAGCAGTGGAAAACATGAGGTCTGGTCTTGACCTGGTTACCAGCCACAACATTTCTCCGACTGCTTTCTGTGCCTCTCTGATGCCTTCTGGTGTTCTATTCTCCTCCAACTCCGCTGGCATCAGACTTTGATCCCGTGTGATGGGGATTTTTCTTTTCTTGTTCTCCTCTGGGTCTTTCTGAAGGAGATCTTTGATGAACGATTCTTGGGTGACATACCATTCCTCGCGGCCTGTCTCCTGATTCTTCACCTTGGTCACTTCCATGCCCAAAAATCTGATGGGCTTCTCTCCAACGACATCTGGTTCGCTGGTCTTCCACTTTTGACGAATGGCCTCAATGACTGCTGACGACACCTCCTCTTCTGCTGCTACAAAGATATCATCAACATATGTCATGAGAAGTCCTCTCAAAGGAGATGTCACTCCTTCTTCCTTGGGCGGTTCCTCAATCCGCCACAGGTTTGGCTCTGATTCCAGTTGAGATAGATGCAAAACTGTTCCCTCGCCTTCTAGCTTCACCTCAACCTCAACCAAAAACTCATCCCTGCAATCTCCCCACAGCCTCGGTGACCTCCTCAGTCCATAGACAGCCTTCAAAGGAAGATAACAGGTGCCAGGGGTGAAGTACTTCTTCTCCAAAGTGATAGGTGGAGGTCGAATAAGCAAGACCTCATCGGGGCTTGACATCTTCATATCTGCATTCAAAAATGCAGTCTTCACATCACTTGTGCCTCCAACCCACTGGAAAAAACTAGCTGCTGTGACCAAAATGCGAAACGCTGCGGCATCTGCACCGCTGCTGAAGGTGTCTTCAGCCTTCTTCTCCTCAAAGTTTCCGCAGATGACCCAGCGGACTTTTCGGCGTCCACCATTTGGTCCTGGTTTGACGGTGCAAACTAGTTTTGATGGAAGAATCTCCACCTTCTTTCCACTGGCATGAGCTTCTCGTATCAAAGCCTCGACCTCTGTCTTGCTGATCTCCTGAATCGCTTCTTTCTCAGTCAGCAAGGAATTCACCTCCTCACGCACTGCTGGCAACCACTGTTCCCAATCTCGGGCCACCTCCTTCGGTGAAATCACCCGAGTCTGCAAAACTTCTTCTTCTTCCTCCTTCACTTCTGCCATTTTCTTCAAAGTTTGAAGAATCTTCATCTCTTGCGCTACCAAGTCTGGGTGATCATCCACCATTCTTGGCATCTCTTCTGCAATCAACTTCTCTACACCTCGCTGTATCTTTTGCCTCTCGCAGTCCGCGCCTTCATCCTTCTGAAAGCTTCTGATAGTTGACTTTTGACGAATCCTCCGTCTTTTCATCAAAGCATCAACTGTCTCCTGCTCGATCGCCAGCCATTGTGCTTCATCTGGTGGAAGCTCCGCCTTCTTCATGACTGATCTCGTCAGCCTCGGCTTCTCATCTTCTCCTACTATCCAATGTCCATGGGACTCCGGTGCAGGTGTCAAATACCGCACCGTTTCCATTGTGGGATCAAAACTCCCTCTTTTCCATCTCCTCCTTCTCACCAGGACCTGTTTCATGAACGGCGGCCATGTAGGATCAATTCCCTGGCGCCAGCATCGATTGACCTCGTTGACATATCGCAATGCCCAAGGCCACATTTCCTCAGTTGCCCCTCCTTGAAGCAAAGTGCGTCTGATCTGCGCTTTGATGGACTTGACCGTCAGCTCAGCTCGGCCATTTCCCTGGGGATCATCACCAGGGGTCCGACTCAGTTCAATGCCCCGAGTGTGGATCCATTTCATGAAGTGGCCAGCAAACTCGTGGCCTTTGTCCACGTGGATCCTGTTGACATAGTACCCATCCGCTCTCAAGCGAAGAAGTATCTCCATAGCAGTTCTTGTCACCTCTTCAGACCTTTTGGATGACATCGGGAGAGCAACTCGAAACACCTTGGTGATGAATTCTTCGGGTTCCTCCTCTTTTCTTTCTTCAGCTGGACGCGGATCACACGAGGTATCGCCTGTCTCCTCAGGCTGGTCTCCCTCGTGGAAACGCTCACGTGGAAGTGCTTGGGCCAGCCCCTTCTCTGCCGACCCCCCTTCAACACGGACCGGTCCAGCTGCTTCCTCTACTTCTTCTTCCTCCTCAATCTTTGGTGCTTCTTCAGGGACCTCAAAGTCATCCTCAATCTGAGCATCCTTCAGCCTTGGAATCCCTGCCGGGACTGCCCATGTCAAGGCCCCGACCAGGATATATCTTGCGGTTGAACCTTCAGCATCTTTGGCCTTCGCAAGTGGACCTGTTGTGTCCAAAGACAAAGTTCCTCCTCTTGGATGCCGAACTCGGCGATGTGGTGCTGCTTGGGAAGTCTGCTGACAAACAAGGCAGTCGCGTCGATATGGAACATGGTTCATTCGTAAATGTTCTTCCCAACTGAGTGCACAAAGACGAGGGTCTTGTTGGAAGACCTCCTTCAAGAGAGCTTGTGAGATCATAGTCATCAGCCCAGGAGCCCATCTTGAAAGCTCCTTCGAGCTTCGAATGACTCCTCCACTTCTCTTCATCCTGTTGGCCTGGACATCCAAATCCAAGTTTCCTCCAATGGTTGTTGGCTTCGACGACTGACCTCCCATTTCACCCTGCATGAATGTGACCTCCTTCAACCCAAACTCTTTTGCGACTTCTTTCCATTCCCATGTTTCCCACCATGACACAACCTCCGGCATGTATGAACACGGTGAAGCTGGTTGTTCCAGTGCAAATGCTACCTTCTCAGAAATCCCCATGGCCCTCCTCATGTATGTGGCAACCACGAACACAAAAACCATTCTCCAAGCAAGTATGTCATCCTCCTTGATCTTTTCCAGCTCCTCAGACGTTGCATCATTGATGCCATACTCTTCTCCAAACCACCCTCGAGTTGGTCGCGGAGCATCAGTTGCACCAGGGATAGGGATGTGACGTAGGAGACTTCTGGTTCGGCAGTTCGGACCGCCAACAACTCCCTTCAGTTTCCCCTCCAATGCACATCGAAGAAGGCCACTATAGGCTCCCTTATTCAGCAGCATGTTGTGATCCTTTCCTCTTACGACATCCAACTCCAGCAACACATCTTCTCTACCTCCTAGCTGTTTCCATGCCCTCTTCAAAGTAAACCCTGAGTCAGCTCCGGCATACAAATGAGCCACCAAACCTTCTTGTTTCCAAAGTCTCCTCAGTCTCTGGTTGGAAGGCAAATCGGCCCAATCTCCTGGTGGAACAACAAGGGCTTGTTGGACATGGTCAGGTAGTTTTGACAGCACCGGATGCGTCTTGATCAAATCTCTCATCCATGCTTCCTCACGGTGAAAACCTTCTACCTTTGTTGGCAGACCCATCCTTCTATCCTCCAGCTCTGCGATCAACTCCAACGCCACCTTCTTTGAAACATGTGGACAACTTCCCCCTCATCTCGATGGGAAGCACTCCCTTTTCAGGGTGAATGATGGTGATGGAGCCGCCTTTCCATTGGATGTCGCAGTGCAAAACTTCAGCCAACTGTCCCATCGGTACAATGGGTTCTGTCTCCATGTCAGGAGCCAACATTGATCCTCCAGGGCTCATCTTCAATTTCACAGACTTCCCATTGGCCAATGAAACATCAACTTCAGGGTAGGTGGAGCAATCTTCACCTTGACGAATGGGACGAAGTGCATTGGTCGCCCCACTATCGACCAACCCTACATGCTCCCCATAGCTCAACTGTTGCAGTTTGAAGGTTCTCAACGCCTTCAATTGTTGTTGAAGACGATCCATGAGGTCTTTACGTTGGTCCCCACCTCCTGATGTCGAATTTGAGGACATCGCCGATCCCTCACCAGTGACCGACTTGAGCATCTTGCCTGCCTCTTCCAAGAGCTCTTTGATTGAGCCTTCCGATGAAACTGACTGAGTGTCGGAGCTCTCCTTCTGCCCTCCTGACTTCTCCTCAGCTTCTGACTTCATCAACTTCTGCTTGTTGTAGTTCTGAGGGGAGCCTCCTCCACTTCCTTTCGGCCTTGAGCACGCCGGCGACATGTGGTCGACAGCGCCGCAGGTCCAGCATCGGCGCTTGTCATCTCGAGACTCATGCAACCATTCGCACTCCTTCCCCTTTTTGCACCCACCCTCAGAGTTGTAAAAACGACACTTCATCTTCCCTTTTTCTTCTTCTCCTGTCTTCTCTTTCCCTTTTCCTTTCCCTTTGTCAGCCTTCTCCAACTCCAGAGACTTGATCTTTGGTTGTTCTCCTTGAGGAGCTGCAGATCCTTGACCAGGTCGTTTGTCCGTCATGGACAGTTGGTCCAGTTCAGCCAAAAGGTGATTGGCCAGTTGTTCCACATTGACCTCTGTCGGCGTGGTATCAACTCCCAAGCCAGATCTGACAAGCGACACCCTAAACTGAAGCTCTCTGGTCCAGGACCCGTTTCGTCATGCGCAGCAATCCCTTGAGCTGCAACGCCGGGTCGGGTGCCACTGCCCCGATTTCACGGGCCCGAGCTCTCCACCGCAACCACCTTCGAAGAGCTGTTGGACCTTCGCTGATCTTCTGAATCTCTGGTGGATCTTCAAGACTCCTCAGGATGCTCTGCTTCTCTGTAACTCCTCCAGGACTGTATGTGACCATGAGGTGTGTCAGAATGCCGAAAGTCGACATCCTTCGAGCTGAGACCAGTTCATCTCGAACTGGTGGCGGCACCGCTTGCAGCATCATCGATGACACCCTGCGCTCCACCCGTTGCCACTTGTCCTGTGAGACCTCAACTGGGACCGTCGCAGGATGTTGGATGCGCTCGATTGGATTGAGAGTCATGTGAACCTTGTACCATTCCTCTGCCAGTCTAACCACGGTTTTCCACCACTCACTGGCCGACATGGACAGGTCTGAGATTATTGGCTCCGCCAACAACATCCAATCACCCAAGATCAAGGGCCCATGCTGTGGCTCCCAAGGTGACAAGGCCGGCAAATCGGGTGAGCCCGACCTGATGACCTCCACTCCTCTGATCATTCCACTTTCCTCCTTTGACTCCGTCATGCGCTTCTGCATCTCCCGCATCGAGTCCATCATCAGCTTCATGAACTCAATAGATTTCTCTGTGAAAGCTGCGTTGGGCTGCTGAGGTGAGTCTTCACCTGACTTCGGACTTCTTTCTTTAGGGGGGTCTTCAGCCTCCTTTTCTCTGAAACTTCCAGCCTCCTGACTTTGGGGGTCTGCGGCCTCCTCTCTTCGGGGACCTCCAGCCTCCTGTCTTTGGGGGTCTGCGGCCTCCTCTCTTCGGGGACCTCCAGCCTCCTGTCTTTGGGGGTCTGCGGCCTCCTTCTGACTTTCTGGAGTGGAAAACCGCACATCCCCTTCTTGCAACTTCGATTCTACTTGATACAACCTCTGCCTCAGCCTCCTATTCTCTACCATGACTTCATCAACAAGTTGTCTCAAATCTTCCCTTGCTGATTGATCTCCGAAATTCATGGTGGAGTATCCAAACGATTGCAAAACTCCCAAACTTCTCATTCTTTCTTCTTCTTGCTGCAAAAAGGTTGGACGATAGAGTTGGGGTGTCAACCCTGAAAGCATGGACCCAGGTGGCATGAATGCAGATTGCCGCAACTGCTCATCAGTGAACAGCGGCAACAAAGACACTTGTGGGGTGGCCGTCAAACTTCCAGGACCACCAGGATCTTCACTCCCCCTAGGCCCTTGAAACCCCACTTCTGAACCCTGCTCCAAACTCCTCTGACCCGTCGCAACCGACTGGTTCCTTAGTTGGCTGTCCTCCAAGGCTCCTTGCATTGTTGGCCCCTTGGCCTCAGGTTTGGTCTGCGGAGTCCTGAAGGTTGATCCTAAAAGATCCTCAGGAGAAACTGCAGGTGGCTGACTTGGCGGTGGCACTGACAGTGGAAGGGACCTAGGACGTGCAGCATGCTCTAAGTGAGGTGTTGTGGACCTAGCTGTAACTTCCTCTTTTGGAACTCCTACAACTTGACCTCCATTCTGAACCTCCTTTTCCTGGCTCGCATGTTGAACATCTTCTATCGCCTGTTCACCTCTCTCTAGTGCTTCCACTGCTAACCTTTCCTGCGCTCTTTTCATCTGTTCTTCTCCAGCTAGCAACTCTTCTCTCGTTGCCAGCCTTCTTCTCACATCCATATGCGCAGCCTCCGAGCTCTTTGGGCTCAAACCTGCTGGGGTTTCCAGCAGGCCACAAGCAGGTGCACTCCTCACGCGCCTCTCGTTTTCAGCGCACAGATGCCACGTCAGTGGCTTGATCTCTAAAAGGGCAGCTGTCAATGCTGCATTGGAAAGTCTGGACATGCAAAAACCACAGAACTCCAAAAAGATCTGTATGCAAATGCGAACTGCACATCAATTGAATTTCATACCGCAAAAGCAAATGTTTGAATACGTTTGAAAGTTTGGACATGGTTGGATCTTTAGGAGTCTATTAGCAAAAACAATGATACCTAACATGATCCTGCACATAAACCATAGAATCCAGCATTTTTTGTAAGGCAACTGAACTAACTGAACGCTATCTTGAGGGCCCCATCCTGTATTGCTTGGAGTAATCACAATTTATATCATGGTATGAATATTCATGCTATCTGCATATCATTGGAAGATCCATTGGGACTATAATTCGGAGATCCAATGGGTATTATAATCCCAATCACAGTCCCACTTAATCCCAATTACAATCCCGTTGTATCCCAATTTGAGAAGTTGCAAATCATATCATTTGGAAATAGTGGGGTTGTAAGTGGGATCATATAATGGTATACTACCATCTATCGGTAAATTGTTTCATATGATGGTATAATTGCACAATATTAGGGATTATTGATGGTTATTATTGGTCAATAAGGTGGAACATCAACCATATTGGTCGTATTATTGTGATATCATCTGGATGAATTACAATGACTTCACGGTGTGATGTCACTTGAATGACGGTTATCAGGATTCTGGCAATCATATTCAATTACAGCTATTGTCAGATTATTGTCAGCTTAGTCAACCGTTGCACTTCAGCCAGGTAGAATCAATGATGGTGAGTTAAAACATCTAGCAGATGAATACCATGGGTAAATATAACCGATGATCATCAATTATGATTTAGTTGGTGGTTTCATGAGGTTTAGTTTTTGTTCAAGCTTACCTTGAAGCATGATCCCCAATGATGGATCAATGATTCAATGTGTTTCTGTTTGATTCCAAGACAATCCATGACTTTGGGGTGACCCCTTTATATTGCGGTGATGTGCCCTAGCTGGGCATTTTGAATGAATATGTGTTTATCCATATTTAGGGGTTGCGGGGCATCTATGAGCACGAGCTATGTTGATGTGAACAGGAGGGCGCCACGGTTTTGACCCATAGCCAGTTGTTGTTCTATGCGTACATGTTCTACAATGAGAGGATATGAGAGGACAATATGTTGGATGATCATGTTAAAACATATTCTAGCGTCATCCACAGGTCTGGGTAAATTATAACGACCTCACTGCGACCTCACTATGATCATGGTTAGTAAGGGGAATCATCCCCAAGATAGCCTTATTTCAGGTTAGTGAGTTCTTATAATTTACCCAGATAGGTATGTGTTTGGATGATCACTAATTTCAATTTTGACCCAGAAAAAATGCAAAAAATCGTTTTCCCAAAATGTTCGGCCAGGGATCTGACGAATGATTTGTTTCGTTCTGCAATGGTTTCATGGATCCTGATCCAAAAAAGTTGTCTTTCAGCTTGGTGACCAGTTGAAATATGTTCGATTTTTGGGTTTTGTTTGTGTACTGATGTATCCCAACGTCTCATTGTCCCATCTATAGTTTTTGTACAAGCCGAAACTTTCTCACGCCACGACTTGTTTCACTTGACCCAACGGATTCACCCGAATTCGGACCTGCCAAGGCTTCATGAAAGATTCCAACAATGATCCTGAGGCTAGAGAGCAAGTGTATCAGTCACCTGGCTGGTCGAAACATTTAGCAGGTGCCCTGGGAAAAATAACAGCTGAAGGATTTTTAGATGTCATCCATATGTCATCCAAAAAAACAAGATTCTATGATAGGTGTTTGATCCATTTCATAAAAATTGCCATGGTCATCCGGTGTTTTTTTCTGGTATGGTCATCCCCACAGGTATACAAAAAATCGACCCAGATTTTGGACAGATGCTCCACTTTTGGTCATATGTTGCATGATTTTGCTAGACATAATTTTGGGCTATGTTGCATATTTTTGTTGCTTCTTTGGTTTTCCAATTCATGGTGTGTTTGTTTTTTTTTGAGCAGGTCTCAGTTGTCATGGCGTGAGGCGTGAGGGACTCCAAAACCATTGGCTTTCCGATCGTTTTTGCCAGTTTTTGCAATGTTTTTGGGACGTCTGATTGTAAGCCTGTGACGAACGTCCAGCCACAACTGTCCAGGCTGCATTTCAAGATTAGAAACTATGCTGTCAGATCTGGCTTTGTTCGGCTGGGTCCCCGCAAGCAAATCCAGATCCCTGTGGCACAGTGGCAGCCACTGTCGATTGAGAGCTTCCCATCTTGAAGGACCACGCGGAGCAATTTTTCGTCATCAGGTGGCTTCTGCCATGAATTAGCAATATACGGTATATTGAATTATTTGTTTGGCATACCTTTGGCTGTCCCATTTTATAGCTTCGTGGCTGCTGAATCTTGCAGAATCTGGATATTCGATGTGTAGAACGACCCCATGGCCGAACGGGATGTTTGAATGTAGCAAGCCAAGCCCATCCCCTTGTTTTGAACCTTGGTGAAAGCAAAGAAGCTGCTAGATGCTAAATCCACTAGGACACCATAACAAATGTCCTAGCTGTATCCTAAAGTTACAATGTAAATTGGAAGCCTTTGAAGTTGGGCTGCTTATTCTTAAGTCTACCACCCTACTCAAAGTCTCGTCCAAGTTTTGTGTCTCCTTTTGGCCCTTTGGCGCCGACAAGGTACTATGGAACTTTCACACGGACCATCCTGTCAATGCCACCCGAAGCAATGTCAGCTGTTCGATGTTTTGAACAGAGCTTAATCACTGCAGAATCTGAATCTGGATGTTTTTGACAATTTCAGAATATCTCAGACTGACCTGAACTCTGCATGATACTGGCACTGTTTCTGCGGCACATCTTCTAGTTCAATAGGATCATCACTGAGGTTTGAAATTATGTTCGCGTGGCTTGGAGAGGTTTGGCTGCCTTTTTTGTTTCCACTTTTTGTAAAAACCATCCGGGAAGCCGAATCCTTGCGATAGACCGGTGGTTTTAATTCATAGAATAGATATGGAACATTATGTAACATTATGAAACTATTTTTTCAAGCTTTTCCTTGATTTAGTTATGTGGTTTTAGTGGTCCTCGATGAAACAAAGTCTTTTGTGAAAAAGACGATGTGTCTGCCGTTCTATTGAGCTGTTTCACTATACTAACTGTTACTACTAAGCATCAGTTATACCTATTTTGTTGAGTATTTGAAATATAATATGATTATCATATATATATAATGTAATATCTATACATGTGTATTTTATATATTAAATAAAATAGAATTTAATATATATATAACATCTCTCTTCTATCAACCCACATGTCATGAAACCACTAGGTGGTCTCCAAACATCACCGAGGAATTGGGGCCCCGGGTGTCGGGTCTTGGTGGAGAATGTGAGCGAATGGTTCTCCGTTTTCTTCTTGGTCTACAGGCGAGAACTGTGATCTTCTGGCAGCGTACGGAGCGATATATCTTTTTCGGAAACAATGCATGTCACAATGATTCGTAGATATTTATAGTGTATATGTATGTGTTTTGCAATAGTAAGTTAGTGTAGTGTAGCGTAGCGTAGTGTAATATGTGTATATATATATAGATATATGTGCATAGTATATATATATATATATTTTATATTATATATGCACATATGTTTTTTACATTTATACATATAATATTTATATTATCGGAAAGGACTGTTGTGATCGGCAGAATTCAGAAGTTTTGGGGAAGACAAGTTTCATCATAATAATTTCCTACTGCTTGCCCTCACAAGAATCGTTTCTGACACATGTCATGGCACCACATAATTACACTACATCAGTCATTTGCCTACATCTGCCCTACATTTGTCCAATTACACGCATCTGTTTCCAACATCTGCCTTCAATTCTCCGCATTGACTGCACAGATTAATCCAAATTCATCCAGATTAATCATGATTAATCTAGAACCAAAAACAAACAAAAAAATGGTTTCACAACTACTCTGACCTCTAGACTAGTTGCCATTTTTTTGGGGGGTTTTAGATTAGTCATGATTAATTAATCTGGTTTAGTCCTGATTAATCACTGGCATAACATCATACATCACAACCCTGGCTTTTCGCTTGACTCCGGCTCTTAGTTCGGGCCTGCTTGTCTGCTTCTGCGTCTGTGTCCCGTCTTGCCCTGTCATGTTTGCTCGGTTTTCTCGAGGTTGTGGTATGATTCGTATGATCCTGATTAATTAATCTGGATTCGTAACGTCCTACATCATGACTCTGGCTGGTTCCGGCCTTCTTGTCTCCAAATTTGGAAAATCAGATGCTCGGAGACTTGGGCATGGGTTGAAGGCAACTTTGTAGTTCATCTATTTCCAACTAATTTTCTGCAGAATTTGGCACTGTTCAAAAACAATGCCGCAACAATTGAAACAAAATAAAGCAGACAAAGTGCACTTAGGACATGGGTTCGTTTTTTTTTTACATACAATCTTCCAATATCTGTGATCCCAAGTCTTATTTTTCAAAGAAGGTGATATTCCTTTCAGAAAGTGTGGCCTGACTTCGTGCATTCCCTTTGAAAGATTGTAATATCTTTGAAAAGAGTGCAGTAATGGTCTGGAATAGACCTTCAATGCGCATACAATTTCATACAAGTATGGCGCCTTCTGCAAACAGATTCCAACACCAATTCCAACTAAGGTCCACATATATATATATATATTAATGCACATATATATATATATATATGTATGTATACCATGGTGTTCTTTTGTGATCATGACCTTCTTTGAAGTGAATGTTTATAACATGTTTAACTATCTGGAATATAATCCTTCAAGCAAGTGCACCATCTCTTTGAAAAGGGTGCGAGATTTCCTCAGACATCAAAACATAATTCCAAATTTCAAGATGGAATTCTTTTGTGTTTATAGTGTTCCTTTTATCAAAAGAGTATGATACCCCTCGAAAAAATGTGGAAAGTGTTGGTTTTTCTTCAAAAGCTATCAACTCCTTGAGGGAGATGCAATTTTCTCTAGAGAGACTGGAAATTGATTCCAACATGTAATCCTTTACACATGCAGCACTCTTTCTGAAATATGGTTGTCCCTCTCTGCATAAATGATAGAACCACTTGATTAAGAAGAATGCACAGCTCTTTCATATTGAATGCAGAAACTAGTTTCTTTGGAGAAAGACCTGATTCTTAAGGAACAAACAAAAACTGAACCTTTTCAACAAGAATACTACACGTGTGAAGACAATTATTTTTCTTTTTTCAGGAACATGGCTTCTTGAAAAGGCTACTATAGTTGTCTTATGGTGGGGTACTTCAACATAGTCATTTGACGTGATGTTCAAGGACTTTAGTGTTGATGCATTGGGTATTGCACTTTTGACATGAATTCTGCATATTGAAGGGATGGTTGTAAATCGAGAACATGCTACATATGGCACAGGAATATTGCCTATTTGAAGGGATATCATGTGGAAGAAGATTTCGCTTTTCAGAAACGAATGCTGCATCTTTTAGATTTTTGGAGGATTTCTTCATAATTGTAGGGGTATTGCTTGTTGAAAAAAACATTGTCCTTTTTCAAAGGAAAAATGGAATTTAATGAAACATGTTTCTTTACAAGCTGGGGATACTTCATTGCTTAGAACAGGAATGCAGTATCGTAAATTCATGCTACATATTATAGAAACATGCTTACCCCTAAATGGAAGGCTGTACATCTTTAGGGACGCCCTGCATCTTTAAAAAAACTTTCTTTTTTTTTTGCAAGGGATACGGGAAGGATTCATGAACCTTTTTCAAGGCTATTATTTAAGATGCACATATGTTTCAATTTGTTTATTCCTGAATTGTGTTTCTTTACATTTATGATCATTTATGGCTCTTTGACTCTGACGTATTTACTTAATTGCATTCAATAAGAACAACATATTTCACAAGGAGACTCTTAAACAAGAACTATATATGAATTTAATAAGATTTTGCATCAGAATTGCATGGAACTAGATGTCCAATAATTTCTGAATAAAAACCTGACTTTCTTGATTTATGGCAATTTTGAGCACATAGTTGGGTGAAAAGTAGCACATAGTTGGGTGACAGATGCAAGTATGTACTTAAAGTGCAGCCTGTTCATATCTGGATCAGAAGGATTTGCCAAAAAGAATGCCATTCATTTAGGCAAATTTTCAGCCGCTCACAACAGTCCCCTCCCTATATTTTATGTCTTCTATATATATATATATGTATATGTATGTAAATATCGACATTTAAATCTATCCGCACACCTTTACCCATGCATTTACTATTTTCACATATTTGATCATTGCTGGTCTGGTGGCTTTGACACAGGTCATTCATTTTGAGTAAGCTCAAAGAACCATACGCTCCAGGTACCACAAAGACGGTTTGCATACCACATGATACTGTATTAGTACTTTTTGCTAAATTATGACGATACTTTGAGAAGGTAATTCATTGCCGGTAAATGAATCTTGCCGCAATCGAGGAACATTGGCGATTTTGTGCTTATCATGTTTAACTCGTTGTTCCATAGGGTGTTGGGAGCAACCGTGAAATTAGCCGTGTGTCTTGCTTTGCAGCTCAGGAGTCAGATATATAATTCGTTCTGTATTTGCAAATCTTTCCGCGGCTAGGCACAGATTTACCCAAACAAGCGAAATATATGCATAGCAACTCATGGAACCATATGGGATGCTTGCGGATATGGGATGGGTCCCCAATTTTTGCCGACTAAGACATTGGGAATTCGATGATCCACATTGTTCACTGTGTGACGTGATTGGATTTGGTGCTTCTTGTACTTCGGACAAATGCCCCAAATGACCCATTTCAATGGGTCATTGGTTGAAACATCATTCATTAAAAAAAACCTCTCATCAAACATGGCAATGGGCAGTTTGCCATATCGCCGTTTTGACGGTGGATTTCCAAGCCAGCGCTTGATTCCCAGAGGGTAAAGCAGCACCCAAAAATTGCCAGCGCTTGATAGGGAAAAAACGTCCCAGATTGGAAATTCCACAGGGATTGCGGCTTGTAACATTTGACTGTGCCATGCTTCATCATCGCACATCCGCAATAGAACGCTATCAATCTTGCACCGCCGCTATGTTACAACTTGCAGTTTTTGAAGGGCACATGACCAGTGCCTCAGTTCGAGAAGGGCCAATCCTCAGAGAGACCCGATGGGCCCGCTCGTCTTGGCGGTTTTTGGTGTCCGCAGGACTAAATGCGGCCACGAACCGGCAGATCGCCATACGGACGATCGATGCTTTTGGTTAGCGCAAACCTCCAACTGGACCCATGGTCCCGAATTGTAGGTCTCAAAGAGAGTGTCCAAAGTGGAATGCTCAAGAGGCAACCATCCTTCAAAAAGCTAAAAGTAGGGCCAGTCAGCACCTGGTTGCTCTTGTCAACTGAGCTTTAAAGGTACGGGCCTATCAAAGTTTGGCTACAAGCATGGCTGCCTATGCTTGGGTTGGTACCAATCGCACGGTTGAAATGGGTAATGTCTTGTTCAACATGTTGACTACATGGTGAAACACTGAAAGGGGGCTTCTAGAGAGCTCAGAAAAATGTTTTATGGATGTGTCACTTGTCTAAGGCACGGGGGTCGCACTTGCCCCTGTGGAGGTAGGGGCGAACGTGACCCTAGGGTAGGGGCGAATGTGACCCGACCTTGTTTTGCGTGGCAGGCGCACTAGTTTCAGAGTCTCGAAAGGGTCGTTTCCCAGCTGTGACAGTCAGCTACGACGTCTCTTTCAAGTGTTACTTTGTACTTGTAACATCCATTTCAAGTAACTCCCAAAACGCTGTGGATGCTACGTTGTAACATCCATTTCAATCAACTTCCCAGACGCTCTGGACGCTACGTTGTAAAATCCATTATAAGAAACTTCCAAGACGCTCTGGATGCTACGTTGTATTACCCATGTGAAAGCAAGTGACCCCGTGTCCCCCTAACCTATGTCCCCAAGTCCACCCTAACCAATGTCCCCAAGTCCCCCTTAAATGCCCCTTGTCCCCAGGTCAATCCCTGAAAGGTTGAATTCAGGTATTCAATGGAAAGGCAAGTGACCTAAACAATGTCCGCAAGTCCCCCCCTAACCAATGTCCGCAAGTCCACCCTAAATGTCCCTTGTCCCCAGGTCAAACCCTAAAAGGTTGAATGAGGTATTCTATGGAAAGGATTGTGAGGTAGGGGCGAATGTGACCCTAGTTGGGGTAGGGGCGAATGTGACCCTGGGGTAGGGCGAATGCGACCCGCGTCCCCTTATCTACCCTGGGTTGTTATTCAGCGTAGGTGGGGACGTCTTCACAAACGACCCGAAGGAAACGATTCGAAGGGGTCTCCTGGAATGCCAAACCTGTGACCTTGGTTAAGCTGTTGCGTAAATCCGACTCTCCGACCTCGGATTTCTAGCTGAAAGTCTTTGGTTCTGGATACCAACAGAATGTTAAAACGACCTTGTTGCAGAAGGGGATGAATTTTATGTCTTGATTTCCGACCGACCAGTCCA
This sequence comes from Cladocopium goreaui, assembly GCA_947184155.2. NCBI lineage: Eukaryota > Dinophyceae > Suessiales > Symbiodiniaceae > Cladocopium > Cladocopium goreaui. The sequence goes on from CAMXCT020001213.1 coordinate 599,514, forward strand.
ATCAAGCAGTAGACCTTCAGAAGCACATTATCAGAATGTCTAGGCTCCAAGCTGTTTGAAAGTTCTCAAAACAGACGCAGAGATGCGGAAGAACTTCACTTAAGAACGCACACAGCTGCGCATCAACGATATCGATCGTCGCCGGAGGTATGTCATGGGCTTCGCGGTCCTCAACGTGGTTAGTGCAGTCTTTGTGCAACAGGTTGGGACAAAGTGTCGCCGGGATATGAGGATCTGGTCGTATCGATTTCACCAATGTAAATCTGATTAAAATATGTCATTAATCCGCAATAAGAATATGGTCCATGGTGATCATGGTGCTGCAATATTTACCGTAATAAATGCCCTATCATACTCACCCAGTTATGTCGGTAAATATACCAGCACCATGGAGCATGTGGGTAATATGAAGATGGATGTGATGTGCCCAAAGTCATCCAAAGTTGTTGACCTTTTTTTTTCGTATGGAAACAGCTGTGGTGATTCATCTATTGAAAGTCAAGGTGGGCTGGTGCAGAACTGATGAGCCCAAATTCATTTCCACTGCCATCACTGGTTGGTGGTTTGGAACATGGCTTTTATTTTCCATAATATATGGGACAATATCTTTCCATATTGGGAATGTCATCATCCCAACTGACTATTTTTCAGAGGGGTAGGTCAACCACCAACCAGGGGAAAATGATGGTTGTAAACCAATGGCTTTGAGGCACATGTTCAGACAAAGCCGTGTTCGCATATACTTTTGCGTACTTTTACCGTGTATACTTTCTATGGCGGAAGGTCTCTATCTGGGAGTGATAGGAAACGGCGCTTGTTGCAGAAATTTGTCATGGTTGCAGGTGGGGGTGTCAATTATTGTTGTAGCATCATTCTCATACCATGAAACTCGTCATCATCACCATCAGCAGCAGCAGCAGCAGCACAATCATTATGATTCATGATCACCACAGGCCAGTGAACCCATGAGTTTGGTCCTGACATTTGGTGTGAGATTGGTTTTCCTTTTCTTTAAGTCTTTAACCATGAGCCAGGTAACAGTTTGTGTTTCTGGAACTATCCTGATCTGCATTCAACAAACTTTCACAGCAAAATATTTCTCCATGGTTCCAATTTTAACCTTCGCATTTGTTAAGGGCCCTACGCGTGCCTTCTTTTTGCTTTCTCAAAGGGGGCTCCGCTCTCTGTTTCTGCTCTCCGGGAGGCATTAAAGACCGCAAGTTCCGACGATGACCTGGCGTTCCGACAAAAGGAACGGGACATCGCGCAGTACAATCGACGCTTTGATGGCACAGCTTTGGATAATTTTGCCGTCAAATTTTACGACATCATATGGGCGAGTAATTTGGGGGAATTGATTTTTGATGCTACTAGACACGGAACAACTAGTATGAAATAACTTATAATCTGGACATTTTTCAACATCTATGAACATGTAAATGGTAACAATGAGTAGTTTTTTCATCGTGGTTCCCTCCAAGTGAAGTCATGGCCAGTGCTGATTTGCTGCTGAACAGTCCGCTTCGGTGAATGAATTCAATCCTGTGGGATCATGCTGCATGCTCAAAAAATCTGACCAATGGTCGTTTTTTGGAAATCAACAGCTCATGGACACAGAACGTTGGGATGCTGGAGGGACGGGGTTAACAAAACATGACAAACTGATGGGCGTCCCGCTGGTCACCGTACTCACAGTTTGACCTGGAGAATATCCCAGTTGCAACAAAAAGCAGGACAGTAGTCTTCCAAGCCCCAACTTGTGCCAGGGTCGTTTTATTAGTTGGGAGAATATGATACGTATTCTTCCCACTTTAAAGTCCCCTATACCTTTGAATTGCCGAGCTTCCTGCTTGGTTTCATGGTCAGTTTCATCCCTCATTTCTGGTTATAGCATGTTATATCCCATTACATTTAGATCTCCACCATGCCACTGGTGTCCCCAGGGAAGGTGAAGAAACTTTTCTGCTCCATTGATGGTTCCGGTGTTTTGGACAATGGAACTGCGAGTTCGGTGTGAAATGCTTGGATAGTAAACGGTTTAAGTCTCTATAACCCAAATTTAACTGGGGCATAACATGTAATGTTTATTACACGCTTACCAATTGGGAAAATTCCTTGGTGTAGACATGTCTTTGCACAGGTCATATTGGATATATATCGTGGGAATTCGTGGGGCATGTCATGGAAACACGAACCATGTGATTTCAAGAGCGGTCTTCCGAGGTCTTTTGCGGATGGAAATGATTGTCGATTTTTGTTTGCTCCTGCCCCATGTTTTGAACACGCAAAAATCATATGTTCACATATTTTTCAGGTATTGATCGCAAATGCGAATCTCACCATTATATGTACATCCGTGACGGACAAGGATTGCATTGCGATTGGTCGGGGATAGGTTTCTGGTTGGGGCCTCATTGGCAAACAAAACGTTATAGAAGAGACATTTGTATGCTTTATACCCTTGGATGCTTGACGATGATAGACACATAACAGCAGCAACCAGGAAACAAGCCAGAATAACAAAACACCAAAGCTGCAAAATGTAATTGATGCGGATATGTGCAAGTCATAATGGTATTGTTTCTGATCCTGGATGCGCAGTTTATCTGCGATTCTATGGCAATTGTGAGACCAGTTTATATACAGACAGAACCCCCTGCGAACATGGCTTTCTGACCCAGAGTGATCACTGTATAGCGCATATGTTTTTTTGCTTTCTGTGCAATAGTGAACTCCCACGTGAGCAAACTCTTGCGCGATTGACACGTGGAGGGGCCGTGGTTGGTACGCGATGTAGCTGCCCCAGACACCTTTATGTTTATCCACCCCTTCAAAAAAAACACATATTGAGAGCACATATCTAGATGGACTCCGAAAATGTCCAATTTTTGCATGTTCTCTCAGACGTGCACATCATCAAACATGGATACCCGTAAAGTCAAGTATGCCTGCATGAATAGATATATAACATAGGCCGATCGAAAGATGCACAGATGCCTTGTGTTACAAAACATCACATTGGATTGCATGAGGGCACACACTGTTTCAAAACATTACATTGCATTGCACATACATACAATAAGCAACCAAAAGCACATACACACATACATACACTTCTAACAATTTATATATATATATGTATATATATATGTATATATATATACACATACATGTGCATATACAGTAGCAGCATTCCCAAAAAATAAAGAAGTTTGATTTTTGTAGTTGGATTTTAGTTGGATTTTACTTTTATCTCTTTTTGGGATGTGCTCATGGTGCATGACATGGGAACCTCCCAGGACCCCAGATCGTGTATACGGGGATTAACATTTCTGAAATGTATATGGTAATAATTGGTAATTGAACATATAACCATATATTGGTAGTTTGTATGGTATTCCGATCATATAACCATGGTTTTCATTTCTGAAGTTGCTGCTGAACATCAGAAAATCTGGTACTTTGACCAACATAGCTGGTATGTCTTGAGGAACACCGATGGATGCATCCCAGTTTTTCCTCCACACCAGAGTTTTGACACATACCCATATCATGGTGATAAATTGATGACATACTATTGAAAATGGCCTAATGTTGAGGATGGGTTCGCACCAAAGTCAAATGGTTTTCCTCAATCATTAGCTACCCAATGGTAGTTGGCCATGTGAAAATGGACAAACCTAGCACTATCCATTCTTCATCATTCTTCATTTTCTAAATCAAGCAGATTACATGAATATATCTAAACCCTCCACCCCAAATTCTCCATGTACAGTATATTTACCTACATATTTGGGTGATTTATGGGGCAAATCTTGTTCAATATTTCAGCACCATGGTTCGCTTTTTCGGCATGTCTAGATGGTCATTCCCTGGTGCTTCTCCATCTTCTTCGGCCTCAACGTTGCTTCAGGTGATGGAGCGATCACTCTGGATGAGTTCACCAAGCTGGTGCAGTCTCCCAAGTTGAAGTCTCTGAGCCAATCAGTCAAGGGTTGGTAAACAAAATAAATAAATTAATATATATATATACATATGGGTATACTTATGTATTTATTTTTATGTTTGTATGTATTTTTGTGTTTTATTGAATTGTTTGTATGTATTTATTTGTTTTATTTATATGTTTGTATTTACGTAACTCTATATATATATGTAAATATATATATATATATAGACTACAGTATATTTAAATATATATATATAGACTACAGTATATATATATATATTAGATATTGACATAGGTGTTTTTGCAGGGCTACTGGTGGATGAGCATAGACATCAGATATTGCTTCGATAGCTGGTTCAACGCTTTGTTCAGTCAATTTTGCAGATGCTGATCCGCAACACATCATCAGCAATGCATGGCATTTTCTTCGAGCTATAGCAGATACTTAAGCCGATAATTCAGCCCACTATCCTGCCTATATTGTCCATATATGGAGAAATCAAGATATTTCCAAGCAAAGGCAAGGTATTTCCAAGCCACCTTTGGTGCCATTTCTCATTTTGCACCTCCCACGTCCCCCAACCGAAACCCTATAGGGGGTATCGGTCGCCCAAGGTTCTGGATGAGTCAGCTCGAGTTGCTCGGGGGTTCCGGCAGGGGATTCCCCCTTTATCGCTGGTTGGTTGGTTTCATGGAAAATGCCAAACAAAAATCGATGATGAACAGGGGTAGCCCCATGTATGTGGAAACCTCCATATTGTCTGCAAAAGATCTTCTTACTGGGCTGTTCCACCTTGCAACTCTTAAATCACACTGGGTTTTTGTCTGAAAATTCATGAAGATGGGTTGTGAAGCCCCAAAATCGCAAGCTGATGGGTAATATTACGGCCAGGCACTGTGTGTTGCCCGGAGATTTACAGGGACGTTCCCGGCAGTTTTATGAATATATCTTACATGTTACTTCCCATTTCAATATAGAGTTCAAGGGGGTGGCGTATTTTTAATCCCTCATGATGATATGAAGATATCTGACATGTTATTTCCCATGTCAATATATAGTTCAAGGGGGTGGCAGATTTTGATCCCTCATGATGATCGAAGGAAGTTTAGAAGTCAAACTTCCGACAATATGGACAGATGAAAAGCAGAGCAGGGAAGAGGCAGAGAGAAGAGAAAGATCAGAAGAAAGAAGAGTAGAAGAGAAAGAGTCAGAAGAAAGCAGATGCAGATGCGCGAAAAGGTAGGAAAGTCGCGAAACAATGTGTTTTCCCAATGATTTGGGGCTCCGAGGGTCGAAAAGTAGGCTAGCTAAAGCGGCGGGTGAGGAGCCAGCTGGCCAGATGAGAGATGAAAAATTGCACGCCGTTGTGGCGCGAAGCACATTTCCAAGTCAAAATGCACAAAGCACACCATGGTCGGAGCACCTTGCGATGTCGAAAAAGTGCACGCCATTGTGGCGCGAAGCACATTTCCAAGTCAAAATGCACAAAGCACACCATGGTCGGAGCACTTTGCGATGTCGAAAAAGTGCACGCCATTGTGGCGCGAAGGACATTTTCAAGTCAAAATGTACAAAGCACACCAGGTTCGGACCACTTTTGGAAGTTGCGATGTCGAAAAAATGCACGCCGTTGTGGCGCGACGCACATTTTGAAGTCAAAATGTACAAAACACCTCAGTGTCGGACGACGTTTGGAAGTTGAGATGTCGAAAAGTGCACGCCGTTGTGGCGCGAAGCACATTTGGAAGTCATAATGTTAAAAACACTAGGGGTTCGGACCACTTTTGGAAGTTCAGATCTCGAAAAAGTGCACGCCATTGTGGCGCGAAGCACATTTTGAAGTCAAAATGTTAAAACACTTGGGGTTCGGACCACTTTTGGAAGTTGAGATCTCGAAAAAGTGCACGCCATTGTGGCGCGAAGCACATTTGGAAGTCATAATGTTAAAAACACTAGGGGTTCGGACCACTTTTGGAGGTTCAGATGTCGCTTCGCTTCACTTCGCTTCACTTCGCTTCAGTAGACTACACTACATTACACTACACTCCACTACACTACGCTACACTGCATTACACTACACTACACTCCGCAACACTACAACTACAACTACACTCCACTACACTCCACTACACTCCACTACACTAAATTACACGACACTTCACTACATTACACTACACTACACTGCACTACACTAGACTACACTACATTACACTACACTACACTACCTTCCACTACACTTCACTACACTCCACTACACTACACTCCTCCACTACACTACAACTACACAACTACACTCCACTACACTAAATTACACTACGCTACACTACATTACACTACACTACACTCCACTACACTACATTACACTACACTACCTTACACTACCTTCCGCTACACTTCACTACATTACACTACACTACACGCCACTACACTACACTACTACAACTACACAACTACACACTCCACTACACTCCACTACACTAAATTACACTACATTACACTACACTCCACTACATTACACTACATTACACTACACTCCACTACACTACACTACACTCCACTACACACAATTACACTACACTTCACTACACTGCACTACACTACACTACATTACACTACACTACACTACCTTCCACTACACTTCACTACACTCCACTACACTACACTCCTCCACTACACTACAACTACACAACTACACTCCACTACACTAAATTACACTCCACTACACTACATTACACTACACTCCACTACACTACACTACATTACACTACATTACACTACCTTCCACTACACTTCACTACATTACACTACACTACACTCCACTACACTACAACTACAACTACAACTACACTACACTCCACCACACTAAATCACACTACACTAAATTCAACTACACTACACTACATTACACTACACTACATTCCACTACACTCCACTACACCACACTACATTACACTACACTACATTACACTGAATGACATTGCGCTACAGATAGACAGGTAGACAGATAGATAGATAGACAGATAGACAGGTAGACAGCTAGACAGATGAAGAGAGAGAGAGAGAGAGATAGATAGATAGATAGGTAATTAGATGAAGAGGGAGAGAGAGATAGATAGATAGGTAGGTAGGTAGGTAGGTAGATAGTCAGAGAAAGAGAGAGAAATAGTGAAAGAGATCAATCACCTTTTTCTCCATCAGTGGCTTCGCTCTGCCATCCCTGATTCACAACAACCAACCTCTCCTATTGGTTTCCAATTTTTGAAACTTCCGCCACCGCCTTGTGTGGCACTACTGGTATGAAGATATCTGACATGCTTTTTCCCATTTCAATATATAGTTCAAGGGGGTGGCGGATTTTAATCCCTCATGATGACATGAGATATCTGACATGTAATTTCCCATTTCAATATAGAGTTCAAGGGGGTGGCGGATTTTAATCCCTCATGATGATATGAAAATATCTGACATGTTATTACCCATTTCGATACAGAGTTCAAGGGGGTGGCAGATTTTGATCGCTCATGATGATATGAAGATGTCTGACATGCTATTACCCATTTCAATATATAGTTCAAGGGGGTGGCAGTTTTTAATCCCTCATGATGATATGAAGAAATCTGACATTTTATTACCCATTTCAATATAGAGTTCAAGGGGGTGGAGGATTTTAATCCCTCATGATGACATGAAGATCAAGTTGTTATTCCTAATTTTAATATAGTTCAAAAGGGGTGGCAGATTTTAATCCCTCAGGATATCTTAACATGTTATGATCTATTTCTTGATTGCCGCACCCAGCCTTTACTGGGTCTTCACTACATTACACTACACTACACTGCATTACACGACACTTCACTACATTACACTACACTACACAACACTACACTAGACTACACTACATTACACTACACTACACTACCTTCCACTACACTTCACTACACTCCACTACACTACACTCCTCCACTACACTACAACTACACAACTACACTCCACTACACTAAATTACGCTACACTACATTACACTACACTACACTCCACTACACTACATTACACTACACTACCCTACACTACCTTCCACTACACTTCACTACATTACACTACACTACACGCCACTACACTACAACTACAACTACAACTACACAACTACACTCCACTACACTCCACTACACTAAATTACACTACACTACATTACACTACACTCCACTACATTACACTACATTACACTACACTCCACTACACTACACTACACTCCACTACACACAATTACACTACACTTCACTACATTACACTACACTGCACTACACTACACTACATTACACTACACTACACTACCTTCCACTACACTTCACTACACTCCACTACACTACACTCCCCCACTACACTACAACTACACAACTACACTCCACTACACTAAATTACACTCCACTACACTTCATTACACTACACTCCACTACACTACATTACACTACATTACACTACCTTCCACTACATTTCACTACATTACACTCCACTCCACTACACTACAACTACAACTACAACTACAACTACACTACACTCCACCACACTAAATCACACTACACTAAATTACACTACACTACACTACATTACACTACACTACATTCCACTACACTCCACTACACCACACTACATTACACTACACTACAGTACACTGAATGACATTGCGCCAAAGATAGACAGGTAGACAGATAGATAGATAGACAGATAGACAGGTAGACAGCTAGACAGATGAAGAGAGAGAGAGAGAGATAGATAGATAGATAGATAGATAGATAGGTAATTAGATGAAGAGGGAGAGAGAGATAGATAGATAGGTAGGTAGGTAGGTAGGTAGATAGTCAGAGAAAGAGAGAGAAATAGTGAAAGATATCAATCACCTTTTTCTCCATCAGTGGCTTCGCTCTGCCACCCCTGATTCACAACAACCAACCTCTCCTATTGGTTTCCAATTTTTGAAACTTCCGCCACCGCCTTGTGTGGTACTACTGGTTTGAAGATATCTGACATGCTATTACCCATTTCAATATATAGTTCAAGAGGGTGGCAGTTTTTAATCCCTCATGATGATATGAAGAAATCTGAACCCATTTCAATATATAGTTCAAGGGGGTGGCGGATTTTAATCCCTCATGATGACATGAGATATCTGACATGTTATTTCCCATTTCAATATAGAGTTCAAGGGGGTGGCGGATTTTAATCCCTCATGATGATATGAAAATATCTGACATGTTATTACCCATTTCGATACAGAGTTCAAGGGGGTGGCAGATTTTGATCGCTCATGATGATATGAAGATATCTGACATGCTATTTCCCATTTCAATATATAGTTCAAGAGGGTGGCAGATTTTAATCCTTCATGATGATATGAAGATATCTGACATTTTATTACCCATTTCAATATAGAGTTCAAGGGGGTGGCGGATTTCAATCCCTCATGATGACATGAAGATCAAGTTGTTATTCCTAATTTTAATATAGTTCAAAGGGGGTGGCAGATTTTAATCCCTCAGGATATCTTAACATGTTATGATCTATTTCTTGATTGCCGCACCCAGCCTTTACTGGGTTCGCAAGTTGTACTGGGCACTGGCTGCTTGCCAAGTGATGCGATCGCGGTCATCATAATCATCATCATCATCATCATCATCATCACCATCACCATCATCATCATCCAACAACATCTAACATCATCTAACATCATAGTTGTGGGTCTGGGCAACACACGGTGCCTGTGGGTAATATTACGCAATATGACTATCAAACCAGGGGATCTGGTGCAACCAAGTTTGGGCACAGCCGCTAGATGCGGTGTATTTATTTATGATATGTTCATGCGTGCGCTATTCGTGGATCGAGTGTTGAAGATGATTCAACCAGTTCGCCCGGATGTTCCCATATGATCTACGGCATAATTGCGAGAGCGCTTTGGCCCGCCAAGTAGCTAGAAAAACCATGGGTTTCACATATCCTCTATTTGTGATCCTTACCCATGAAGCCAGGTGTACTTGCAGGGGCTAGGGTATTCGATCAGGTTTTGATCCCAAAGTCCATGTTGCGGCCAGCAATTGCCCCTGGCTCATTGCAACAAGTGTTTTTTTGGGGAAACCATGAGCTGGCTACCCTCTGGTAAACGTTTACATAACTATGGAAAGATCCACATTATTCATGGGAAAATCATCGATTTCTACGGCCATTTTCACTAGTTTTTTGTATGTTTACCAGGCCGGCTATCTCTCATCGTGCGGAAATCTGTGGAACCTGAACCGGTCGTTTTGTGCAGAGCTGTCTGAGGTTGGAATACCACGATTTGCTGAGCTTGTTTCTCCAGCAGCAGGATGAGGGAGTTTGATATGTCACATGCGTTTGGTGTCCGTATCTATTGATTCTTTGCTGGTGCGGTTGGTGATTGCAAGCACATGTTTTTGCCGTTTCGGAAGGCATACTGCCGGATGTGTTTCTTGGATGGTTCCCAACCACCCACCGGGAGGATCCCAGACGTCATCCTCCGACGGTGCCAGGAAAAGGTATGTTGCGACACTAACAAATGGAATCATCCCCACATGGCTGTATTCTTGATTTATCCCCAAAATAAAAGGCCTTAATTTTCGAGCCGATGAAGCATGTTCTTCTGTAATTGGTAGTAGTAAAAGCAGTCGGAGTAGTAGCAGGAGGAGGAGGAGTAGTTGAAGTCGAAGTTTTTTTTTTATTTCACGATTTCTATTATTATTGCAAACATGGTTTGATGCTGAAAACTTCATTTTTTCTGTGTCCATCAGTGCCTCAAGAGCTTGACCCATAGGCGGCTTCAGAATTTAGGTCGGTGCTACCCCAGAAAATGTTAAGAACTCATGGTGGTCAAAATATTCATAGTTAGATCAGGTTCAAAAGCTAACTTATGTTGGCGATTTCGTTTGATGGTTTGCTTCTGACGGGCAGGTTTTCATGACTTCGGTGTGAAAGCAGCTCTGCAACATGTTTCACATGTAGGGGCAGTCATGAGACCAATGAAATCATGCTTCCAGGTCTCGTTTCAAATGAGGCTGTGTGTGTGTTGAGGCTTTGCTGCGGCGACTGCATCCTTTTTTAACTGGTTGGTGGTTTGGAACATGATTTTTATTTTTCCATATATTGGGAATGTCATCATCCCAACTGACGAACTCATATTTTTTTCAGAGGGGTAGGTCAACCACCAACCAATTAAACATTGAGATTCATGATGATCCAAGACGGGTGCCGCTTTTTTTTTCAGGTTTGCATTTCTGGACAATGGAGATGGGCAAATCACGTGACTTGGCATCGCTTCAATGAGGGAGATCATGTCGATTTGCGCATTGTCAGTTTAGCAATGTTTATCACCTGGTGCCTTCAAAAGAATTGGTTTTGTTCACTTGGTTACTTTTTTTGGGAAGAAGTATTTCCTATGTATTTTATTTGATGTTTGATACGTGCGACGGTATATTTGTTTTAATCTGATGCTGCTGAAAGAAATCTCTAAAACCACGTGCAGTCAGAACAGGGTTTGAAGCGGATATTAGGAGGTAAAGACCACGCAACGTATGTATATTATTATTATTTATTAGTATTATTATTATTCATATTGTTACTATTATTATTATTATTACACTTGCACTTAATTCAGTTCATACACGTCTCCTATTATTTATAGCCGTTGTGCCATCACACCCAGCCTAGCCAAATCGTTTTTCGTCCCCACAGGGATTTGGAGCTGGCGAAAAAACAGATTCACATTCTGCGCAAGAAATAGCAGTAAACACCGGCAAACATGAACAAGCTCAACATGGCAAACAAAATTATCCAGTGGTTAAGAGGGTGCCAAGGATCCATTGGTAATATATTCCGAATATTCCCTAGTAAATAGGGAGCCAATTGGAGCTACTGAGGGTTTCTTTCCCGCATAAGGTTGATGGAGTTCATTGAAGGCGCGCAACGTCTGCGTGGCAGTGCGAAGGCTTTGGATATTTGGCGTATGGAAACGAAAATCGAGGTGCCTTGGATTTGGCGCGCCGCCTGTGCAACGCTGAACATCAAACATAGTTTGGTGAATTGCCCTGAGGATTCCCTTGGGTTTCTGCATGTGGGGTACCGGATATATCCGGAGATTCGAACAAAAGTCAGATGCCTGTTTCTAGGTCGAACCGAAGGGCTAATTGATTGTTCAGACTTGTCGCTTCCATACATGTTGTTGTCCCTATAATGCATGGAAGACGGCCTAATCAAAGGTGGGCAAACGATTGCTGAATTCAAACGACCTGACCGTGACGTCACCGTAAGTGATGCTTAGTACAGGGAACATTGAAGCTAAAAGCTCTCCGGGTTGGTTATAACATGTTATAGCTGTCACGATTCAGCCAGATTGGTTGCTTCCACCGAATAATAGCACTAGTTCTTTCCCATTCAATCACATGATTAACGTCTGGCTGGTCAGAATCATGAACATGTCCCCAATGATTTCTTTTCAGATCGGAAGTTGACTTCAGAATGGATGCGTTTCACTGTACCATCTAATTGTGGGGATATTCCTTTCCATAGGCCTTGCGCTGACCTTTTGTAGATCAGTAACTCTATTTTAGACACGTGCAGTCCAGTATTCCTTGAATTCCTCTTCCAGTATAGTCCAATAAAAAAGTTGCTGGGCTGCCGGGCTGGGATACGGCCAGTGCGCCTGACTAACCCAACTAAATATTGTTCCCCTTGCCCTATATGATTGCTTTGAGTGTGTGGCATGATGGTATTTTCATTGCTGATGTTAGTTTTGCTTGTTCAAGTGCAGCTGCAGAGTTGCTGCTGTGGCAGCTTGGTTTATGTGGAAGGGCAGCTGCTGAAAAGTATTTTCCAGTAAGTGATTATGCTATTGGTTAGAGGTTAAATCCCAGTTAATATCCCGTCACTTCTGATTGATCTTCCCCCCATTTTAACCGATAAGGGTGATGATGGTCTTCCCGTTTCACCACCGCTTACCCTCTGGTAATTTTCTACATAGCTATTGAAAATGGCCATAGAAATAGTGGATTTACCCATTAAACATGGTGATTTTCCATAGATACGTTAGCTTACCAGAGGGTATACTGACAAACTCCACGTCGCACAATCTATTTCTAAATTTACTGGTGGGAAATACATCGTTCGATGGGTTTTAGTCTTCACGGTGAACTGCCGGATGTTATCATTCCCCCGGTGGCTAACTCCCATGGAATATAAAATCTGGTTGGTTTGGAACAGTTGGATTTTTTCCATAACATATGGGAATAAATCATCCCAACTGACGTTCATATTTTTCAGAGGGGTTGAAACCACGACCATCCACCAACCATATATATCCAACCAGAAATATACATACTGGAGTCGGGCTAAAGGTCCATGTAGGGATTGTTTATTACAAAGGCCGCCAGTGTTACAACATGGGACTTTGCGATGTTGTTTTCAGTGTTTGTTTTTTTTTCGGCGAAATATGTTGCAAAGTTTTTTTAAATGATGTGTTTTACCATATGTTTTTTTTACGTGAAGCGGGCACCTTCTGAATTGTATATGGCAGGGATACAATAGGCCCACGTACTACTTGCAACCAAGTGGAGCTGCACCCCCAAGAACGATTTAGGGAGTTTATTTTTGGCTGATGTGTGAAGGATTTTTCAAGAAAGTTTAGCGAGAATTCCGTAAAAGCAGTACTCAACATGGCCTTGTACTTGCCCTTGGCAGTCTGCCAGATCACTCACCCGGTTCCCGTTTACATGCAGTTTGAGCGCATCTCAGCAGGGCAAGGTGGATAACCATAACCCCGCAAAAGAAAGATCCGTGAAGTTGCGAAAGGTCCGTGAACATAGTTTTTATTCAAGAAGCATGGCTGTTTGCAGATGAATAGCCAGTATAATTTCAACTATGATCCAAAATCACCGTTTGATGAGTTCAACTGTTTGGAAATCACTCAGTTATAACTTAAATCAACCGGCTTTACATGGTCATTTCATTATTTTCCCGAGTGATAGCCAGTATAATTTCATGTTTTCCGCAACCTTGCCCATATCCTAAAAAAATCATTCCCCAACTATAATATCATGACTTTTTCATTTTATCCCATGACATCCAGGTAAATCCCAATGATCTTTTAAAGCACATTAAGTCCACCTCTTTGCACCACCGCTACCTGTGTTCTTCAGCACCAAGTCGCAAGGTGCTCTTCGAAGAGGTTTTGCAAATCTTGGCCAACTCCATCCCGCAGGAGATCGAGGTGCGAGCGCCACCACGGCGTTGTGGATGATTACTATTCTGGGTTGGAGTATCTTAAACAAATAATGGAATGTATATGTGTGATATTGTGTGATGATTATGGACCAAACATATAGATTATCCTCTGGTAATCAATCATGGTCAATGGCAAATCCGCCATACATGTGCATTTAAAACTGAGAAAATCATCGAGGATAAACAAAGCAAAAAATGAATATCACAATACAAAAAGCGAAAGCAGTTTCACATTCGAGTTGCCTTAGCAGCCCGAACAAACGCCAAGCATACGAGCGTCTGAAGCACAGGGGCAGAGCAGCACACAAGAGAAGCATGTGGTTGATGCGCCATCCTGGCTACCTACGGCACGGCAGACACACCAGGCCACAACAACAACAACAACAACAACAAGGGCTACCACTTGTTTTCCCATGTGCCCAACCACAGCCATGTCAATACAACCTGAACTCAACTACGTCACATCCTTGGCAGGGGATTGACCTGAGCGGAGGCCCTCCGGAGCAGGCGGCGCAGCTACGACCAAGCGAAAACGTTGGCAAAAACCAAGGGACGCAACCAGGTGGCAAAGGGCCACCACAACCAGCACAACGGGGACCTGGCTACTGCAGGTCCTCCAACAATGGAACAAGGACAAGAACTCTGATCACAGAACTGATTGGTTCAACAAGCACTGGGAAGAGAGGTGGGGTTCCAAATGCGCGGTTTGATTGCCCGAAAGTATGTGCGAAAATGGTCATGTTACCTGCGCGAATGGTAATGTGAGCGACCAAAATCAGAATTTAAGCTGCAAAAATGGCAATTTAAGCTGCATTAATGGAAACGCGAGGGAAATAAAAATGAAATTATCAACTGGTTTGGGATTTGAAATCCCAATCATGATGGCGATTTCAAGGAAAATCCTTTGAGAATATGATGGAGTGCATAATCGCAACATTCTGAGGATTTAGCACAACATTCCATTGTGAGCAGCGTTCAAAATCCGTTGATAGGGAGTAATCTGGGTTTTGGTCACTGCGCTGTTTTTTACCTTATTAGTATTTTGAGGGACTTGCGACGGGGAACACCAAACTGGATTTCGATGGATTTAGCAATTCGGAGACGTTGGGGTTGTAACCGACCAGCAAGAGGAGTTGTGACAGGGCACCAGTTTGCAAATCTCTTACAAGATCCACCTGATCTATCTGGGTTTGTACCTTCAAGCCACTTTTCTCCTATTGAAATGGCCATTGGGGTAGACGCCATTTTCAGAC
>CAMXCT020001213.1:620000-687500 GCA_947184155.2 Cladocopium goreaui
TTGGTACAAAATGGGGGTCTCGACCCCATAGGTGAAATCCAAACCGGGATCTTGAGATGATTTAACATCAAAAGTGGAATCAAACATCAAAAATAGGGTTTCAATCTAATAAAATTACGGGTTGGCCACACCCTAAAATATAGGTAAAGGATCACAACAGACAGAGGTGGTAAATTTGGTGGACGTTCGTTCATGCCCAAAATCGGAGACCAAAACAATGTTATGTATTTGTCGCCAGAGGATGAACCAACACATTTTTTCTTAATACGCAGTGTTTGTTTTGTTTTTTGTATGAAATTTCCAGGATTTATGGTTTGGGTTTTGGACTCGCTGTTGTCTTCAAAAAACAAAGAGTATTGGCCCTAGGCGGGGATTTGAACATGTCGAATCGAAGGATATAAGGGATCTGTCAGGGGCAAACGTCTAGTTTACAACGTATAGTTTTATTTATCCGATTATGTGTTGGGAGCAACTGTGAATGTGGGCATTTTTTTACAAACTGCCACCCGGTCAAATCATTTATCCTGGTAACATTGTTGGGACCGTTGCGAGGGCACCAGATGGCACCAGGTGTTGGCCAGGTGCGAAAAGTACGTCTTGATTTGTTTTTGCACATTTTCAGCTGGTTGGTTTGAGATGAACTGATGACAACTACAACTTGAATCATGATTCGCAGATGTATATGAAGAGACGTCGATTCTATTTTAGATTTCATAATGAACAGGGTGATTTGCGCATTTTGTTTCGGCTCATTCAATTACCAACCAGTCATGCGAGTCAGCTGCGAAACTGCAATTGCTCGCGCCGGCCTTGTGAGGGTTTATCCGTAGGATTTTTGGATACAAGGGTGCAACAACTCAGTATTTGATGGACATATCATGATCTTTGATGGTAAATGTGTGGATGGATCATGGCAGGTGGAAAAAAATACCGCCTTAATGATGGCTGAAAAAATGATACACAAAGATGTGAGACGTGCAACCCTTTATATTTTTCAGGGCGCCACACACTCCCAATCAATTTGATCTCGCAACAGAAAACTGAACAGAGCTGCAGCCCGTTAAATCAAGTCTAAGGCGGACAGTTCCAACAGTTCATTTGTGCACTTGGGAGGTTAGCTGCTCTACACGTCTTTTCGATCAGTGCCGTGCAGGAAAGGGTGCTCAAACGATAGTTTATAGCTCAGTGAAATATGATTTATACATGTAAGTTACATGTATCTATGTACATATGTTTATAAGGGTTAATAAACCAACTTACTTCTTCTTAAGTTTAACCGGGAGTTACGGTGGATGTATCTGTGTGAAAAACATACATACAGGGGAAGTTAAAAATCGAGCTACAACGTTAACGGGTGTCATTTTGTAAATATGCAGCTAGATGTCACCATTGAATGCAATATGAGCAATGGAGCATTGGGAGAGGCAGCACATGGTGCCTGCAGGGGTCATTGTGAATACTAGAAAAAACCTTTAAGAATTAAGAATGATCCTGATTTCATGTCCAACATAGGGTAATTTGATTCAGAGCAAATATTAACATTCAATGAACCATAAATATAAATGATGAACATCACTTTTATTTTATGGCTCCTTGCTTTTGACAAATTGACCCCATTTCTAAAGTTACCGTCCGGCCTGATCTCCCATTTTGTCGGAGAAAAATGATAAATCATGATAAATCTAAATGATTGGGCCAGCTCATCATGTGTTTCTGTTGATTCGTTTTTCCAAATTTTGTCGTTAATGCCTCTATATATATAATTATATATATATACTATTATTCCATATGCTCCATGCATGGTATATTTACCAACATTTGCTGTAAAAAAACACCCAAATGTAGGTAAATATACCAGCACCATGGAGCATTTGGGTGTTGCAACTATTGTTTTTACAAGTGACGTCCACCTTTTGAGTGGTCATCATGACTTGCCTTGTGTCCAGGGCCGCACAGATGCAGATCAAACGACGCTCGTGTGGCCACGAGATTTTTCTACCATCTGATCAAAGACCAGGTATTCCTGCGGAAGTCCAAAAATAAATCCAACTTTTATGGTTATCATTGGGTTGTCATGCCATGCGATTTCACCTGCCTTATAACTAAACAAATGCCATATCTGTAGATTTGTAGCATGGAAAATCCACCGAACGCAATCCAAGCAGCACATTTCGACCACAGCTGTGCCAGCTGTGCGTTTTTGGATTTCTTGGAGAAGCCGTCTGAGGCGTAAAAACCCTTCGTACTTCCGTACTTCCGCCAGAAATGAATCTGCAAAAATGTGTTTCAACCATGTCCCGTACCATGTTTTTCTGTTTTTGTTTGCCCCGGTTATTGATGCGGCAATAGTGATTACAGTAACAACTTAAATAAACTGGGGGGTTCCGGTTCCTGAGTCATAGGGGTACCCCTGTAAAAATCATCCAGCTATTCGATTGGGATTTTCCCATGGAAAAAGTCACCATCTTCATCTACTCGGGGTAGCTCCATTGGTCCATGACGAAACCCCCCGGATTCACCGGGGACCATATATATCGGAACTGCAAGACTTTTAGCATCCGAGTGACATCTTCTCAAGCTGGTGCCCCCCAAGTCATGTTTGTTGGTTTATCATCCCATGAAAACTATAGATATATCACCTATAAACCATAGTTATTGGACACATGTTTTTGCTGCAGTGGCGAAAGTGCGGCGAAAGGGGCGCGGAAGGATGGCGAAAGCGCGCAAAATGGGATTTAGGGAACCATGGTTTTGAACCACCTCTCATGATGTCGGAATGAAACTCCGCCAAAAGCCCTGCGCGTTGAAAAAGAACGTTATTTTCGTGCGACGGGCGTGGGTTCCGGGCAAACGTCCGGAGCTGTACATATACGTTATATATATATACATACTGCTTGGGGGTTTGGAACATGACTTTTATTTTTCCATATATTGAGAATGTCATCATCCCAACTGACGAACTTATATTTTTCAGAGGGGTTGTTTTACCACCAACCAGTATGTACATTACCCTCCGGTAAACTAACACAACCATGGAAAATCATTTTTTTGGTTAAATCCACTAAATGGTCATTTTCAATAGCTATGTTAGTTTACCAGAGGGTGTGTGTTTTGGTGTGTGTGTTTTTTTTGGTATAATTCAGCCTTTTCCTCGCATCGTTTCTCGACTCCAGACGGGGTGAGCGCCCGGTTGTTTGGATACTTTGGATGGAACCGTTGTCATTGCGTCAAAATGTTGTTTATAGATTACTCAATGGATTGGTTTAAGGGAAAATTACAGGAAAACCCCATATTTACTGGGAAAATCTTTGGTTTCCTGCAGATTTTCCCTTAAGCCAGTCCATTGAATTACTGGTTGGTGGTTCCAAAATGTTTCAAACACGTTTTATTTTCCATTTCATATATGGGATGTCATCCTTCCCATTGACGAACTCATATTTTCAAGATGGTTAAAACCACCAACCAGATTATTATACAAAATCATGCGGAAATGGCCACCAAGTATGAACCTATATTATGAGTAATTCTGTGTATTTGGTAAAAGAAAAATACTTCTTGTAATTAGATGTAAATAGTTCAATTCAATTTTTCAAGTACTGAAAATAAACCCAAAAATATATCACCCAAAAATATATCCATATGTTTGGTGTTTTAAACCATTATTCCCTTCAGTAGTGTCCAACAATGTGTATGTATTTTTTTTGTTTATGTGTATCTAAATCTATAGAGATATATATATTATACACATATTAAAATAATTATATGGAAACAAAAACGACTATGCGAATACAGAATCATATAGTTCTACTTATCCTAATATTAATCAAACACACTTATATCAAGATATATTCATCAAATATAGATACATATTATAGTTCCAATATACAAATTATACA
The DNA here is from genome assembly GCA_947184155.2 of Cladocopium goreaui. NCBI lineage: Eukaryota > Dinophyceae > Suessiales > Symbiodiniaceae > Cladocopium > Cladocopium goreaui. The sequence goes on from CAMXCT020001213.1 coordinate 623,897, forward strand.
TATTATTCTATCCAATATAGTTCCACATTTATACATATTATAAATCCGACTCCAGGTGAATAACCCCCCAAACGAGGTCAACAGGGACAGGAACCACCGAAAAAACGTGCCGTACCGCGTAATGCCGCGTCTTTGGGCGTAAGCGATGCCGCGATGCCAACGAAAAAGACTGGGATAAAGACTGGAAAACTCTACAGGAAACATCAGGAAACACCCCAGATATTTCGGAGCCTTGTTACACCTTGTTTTTATGTTGCAAAGAAAAAAGGTTCGGATCCATAGAACTTCACGATGCTGACCGGATAGTCATCCCATTTGGGATCATTGTAATTCATCCGGATTTACCCAGAAAACGAGCCACAAACATTGAGCAATGGTTGAACTTACCATGCCACTTGTTTTTTCACTAGAAACAACACACGTTTTGAATATGTGAGTTTGAACATAATAGGGCAACTCCCAAGTTTATGTTTCATCATATCACGGGGGGATTAGCCTCATTTCCAGACATACTCAGATATTTTTTATTCACTATTTTTTGGTCAAATAATGTCAGATCCAGTTTTATTGGTTTTCACGCATCAATTTCCCCAATAGTTACTATTTTTCTTTGTCCAAGTTTGTCCAATCACATTTAAGTGTAGAATAATAACCATGGCACATATGGAAACAAACACCTTATCCCATTCGCCTTGGTCTGTAGAATTTCACCATATTTCTAAAGTACTAAACTAAACCCCGCAACAAAAGCCAATCGTTCATAACTGTAGTCCACTCCTAACCTCCATCAAATATCATCAAATCATAATATATATATATATATAGAAATATAATATATGTGTATAATATGACATTTATAATCTCATATAATATATATTATATATATATATATATATATATTATACATATATATATATATACACACGTCCCATGAACTTTCCCATGTTATGCCATCCTTAAAGTGTAATCTTTTCCGCTTTTAGGACTTGGTCTGGCCCCTGGAGTTGATCAAGTTGCAAATTGCAGCGATGTGCGCCCGAAATGTGGTTTCGTCAAAAAAGGTGTTTTTAATATTGGGAAATTAGGGAGAGGATTCTGGTGGTATTTTTATGGGTATAGAATTATTTCTATGGTTATTTCTATGGGTATTTCTATGGTTATTGGTTCTGTTTGATATTTCTATGTCTATGATGTTTTTTCTATGGGCTTATCATTCCATAAATGGGATTGTAACTGACTCACCTGGTTGAAGGAATACTTTAAAGAGGAATCCAGTGTCTCCAGCAGTGGTGGTTTAATGGGAGAAACTATTATGGATTTCATGCAAACATATGAGAATATAATGATAGATGTATATAACTTACCTAACTAACCCAACTAACCTAACTAACAAAACTACTAATCTAACTAACCTAACTAACCAAACTACTAATCTGGCTAACCTAGCTAAGCAAACTAACCGAACTAACCTGACTAAACCAACCTGACTGAAGTAACCTGACTGAACTAACCTTACTAACCTAACTAAGCAAACTAATGTGCCTAATTTTAACTAAGAGACTCACCAACTAACTAACTAATCACTAACTAACTGATAATCAAACGTGGCAAGAAGATGGAAAAGAAAACTCCCTAGCAATAGAGGTTTATAACTTGGAAATTCATCATTAAATGTGGAAATATCCATTGCCAAAATTGATGACCAGAGGGTATCTCAGCCTGCAAATCTGCTGAGACTGATTGGTGGTTTCCGTTACCCCGGGGTAAACTGGTAAACACGCAAAACAATGTGGAAAAAAAACAAAACATGGGGAAAGTCGTTCGGAAATTTATCTACATTCATGGTGGGTGAAAACCCATGTTTTTTGCATGTTACTTTGGAGGGTGGCCGAAAACTGTGATGAACGAAGTTAATGTGAACGTTTGTCAAGTCAATGTGAACCTTTGTTCACCAGTCACCATGTGTTTTATTTTGAAAAATATTAAACATTAAACAATATTAAACATGGTTGTCAGTCACAATGTTTTTTTTAAAGCATTAGTAAACATGACATTTTTTTGGCTGTCACCAAGTATGACTTATTCTGGTTTTAGGAAATGTTCCAATCATTTCCAATCGACTCACTCAGGAAACACCATGACTTGTTTCGACTGGTGTTGCTTATGACAGGGCACTTGAAAGACAAAAAACATGGGAAAAAACAATGGTATAAACCATCCAGAATTTTGGAATATATGGGAATAAACCATGATAAACCATATGCATTCTAAATATGGCAATCAAAAAATAAGTATTCTGCAGTTTGTTTCGTAATGAATCATCAAAGTTGGTGAATGTTGTGTTGTCCCAAAATGATGATAAATTATGTCATAGTATATTTTTAATGGCAATGTTAATGGTGAAGCTTATTTTCTAGATTTATCCTCGGCCTTTTAGATCGTTAAAACCTCCAAAGTTGCGGCGTTCCTGCGGAACAAAAACAAGTGAATTGAAGTCTTATGGATATTACTGGGTTATGTTCATCTATGTCCAACTGGAGGCAACATTAAACAATACCGGTCGGATCATGTAAGGTATCTAAGATGTGCATACTCTTGGTAAGTTTTGCTTTGGAATCATCTTAAGGGTATAGTTTTTGTTCCCCTCATTCCAGAAATTCACGTGGTGACATTAACGCGATCCGCACAAGATCCTCAGTTTTCATGGGAATATTTCCACATGTTCAAACAAAGCCGGAGAATCCCGGATATGTTTGATGTTCCCTTTCCAAGCCTTGATGGGTTCGATCCGGGCATCTGCTGAATTTCCACGAATCAGGGGATTTCCCCCAAGTCGGGGAGCACTCCGTCAGGTACTGCGGCTCTGGACTTTGCAAGTTGGGCGGTGCCTTTCATTTCCGCGCCCTGGTGGAAGGGCGCGGATGGGGATGGAGGATTATTGTTTGGAAGGAACCATAAATATGGAGGTATTGTGCGGTTGAACCAAGCAACACCGGGGAACTTGAGCATCTACAATCTGGATTTCACCAGCACACAATAGTGCCTTTGGACATTAACAAAAAAGGAGATGTCATCAGTTCAACATGGTGGGCTTAGCCATGAAGAATCGATGTGTGATGGGCTGTGTTTGAACATGTGGTGGGCAGTGGTGGGCATCAAATTGCATGTCTTGGAGGGATGATGATGATGATGCCCCCGTTCGATAGCTAAGTTGGTGCAAATAACTCCAATAACTATGGTTTTTGTTGGTGACATATCTATAGTTTTCATGGGATTATAAACCAACAAACATAACTGGGGGGGCACCACTTTGTATTGTTGTTATTATATCATCAACAGCATGATTGGCTGTCTTTTAGGCCCATACAATGGATCCCCATTGATTGGATAGACCTGACATATGTTGTGACTAATTTCCTATGTGTAGTGCAGTGATGATGGAACCCCAGCCATCAATAATGGGATAGATGTGATGTCGACATATGTGGACCTCCATCTATTTGGTGAAATATCCATCCTTCAATGGTTAAGTTCCCATTTCGGGCTCTAGAACGATGGAATCCAAGCCATAAAAAATGGTGATGACTTGGGGATGGTTTATTACTAGCTATTAGCTATTAATATATATATATATCCCATTCATATACCAGAAATATCAGTTCAACTCCATTAAATCCCATCAACATATCCCATGAAATTCTATTAACTTCCTATGAAATCCTATGAACTTCCCATAAGCAAACGTGTTTCTTGGCTTCAATGTTCGCCCCGAAAAAAGTCACGCCCAGCGATCCCAGGACGTATTTGGAGTGGGACGACCCTGCAGGCCTACACCTTTGATTCCATGTGGTCGCGACCAGGTGCCCTGGTGAGATTTTTGTTGAGGATATCATGGTTGAATATCATGAGATATCTAGATAGTTACTATATATAACTATATATTTTGTATATATATATATTATGTATATATATATATTATGTGTATATATATATATTATGTATATATGTATATTGTATTATATATATTATGTATATATTTATAGATAGTTAATATTTAATATCTATAGGTAATGTAATAGATTATAATGTATAGATATCATGGGATATATGAGGGTTTCCATACATGGGGTATCCAAAAATGGTTGCTTTATTTCATGGAAAATCCCAAACGACAATGGATGATTTTTACAGGGGTGCCCCTATGACTCAGGAAACCACCATTGACTTCCCGATCTTGTGATGGTTGAACCCCCAAGTGATGTTTGAATCATTTCTTTGCATGTTACTGTGTAAATTATAATGACCTCACGTCGTTCTCCCGAAACCTGGAATGATGCTTAAATAAATGGGAAATCATCCCCAAATGGCCGAACTATTTAGGCTAGTGAAGTATTATAATTTACCCAGATGTTAGTTTTTCCATGAAGTCCCATTCTTTTCAGGCGAACTCTGCATAATATTCCATAATGCATCTTGCAAAACAGCCAGAATTGTCATGGTCAGAACGATCACAATGGAACACTGACACATTCAACAAAAATGAAGAACACCAAAGAAATCATGATCAATCATGCAGACATCTCAACAAATCTCAAACAAACAAAAACTCAGTGAAAAAAAACAGAAATCTCAGTGATCTCCGTAGAAATCTCTGATTTTGGTCGTCCCCCATGGGTCCCACTACGGGTCTCTCTCTCCGTTAAGGCGGTGAAGTCACCTGGGCATTGCAGGCCTTTGCCGTGCAAAGCCCTCGGCTTCTGATCCCCGCGGCCACTTAGACGGAGACGAGATGGGACTGTGTTGAAAGAGGCGAATTGTTCTTGAAATACCCTCTGGTAAACTAACATAGCTATTGAAAATGGCCATTCATAGTGGATTTACCCATTAAAAATAGTGATTATCCATAGCTATGATTTAACCATTAACAGTATGTCATCATTAACCATCATCATAACATTAGTATTAACCATCATCAACCATATAATAACCATATATTGACGATATACAAGGTGGTGCCCCCGTTTGATAGCTAAGTTGGTGAACATATAACTCCAATTTCACTATGGTTTCTGTTGGTGATATATCGAACTAGTTTTTGGTGAGGTCCCCTCGAGGGCGTCGTGCGTTTTTGACACGTTTTCATGTTTTTCTCACTGTCGCAACATCCTGGTCGTCTCACGTGCTGTCTTGTTCTCGTGTGCGTCGTTTCATTTTCCGCGCGTTTTGCTGTGTTTCTTGACGCTGTTGCGTTTATAGTTGCGTGTTGGCATGCCAGGGTTTGTTCTGGTGGGTGGGATGGGGTGGGGGGGTGGGGTGGGGTGGGGTGGGGTGGGGGTGGGTGGGGGGGGGGGTTGAGGGGGGGGGGGGGGATGATAACGTTCTTGTTTATTAACGTTCCTGCATGGGCGTTCTTGACACGCTGTTCACTTTTGCAAGTGATGGTTTGACACGCGTTTGTTCTTTGGATCTCATATGTTCTCCGAAGTTGGCAGTGGCGCTGTCAAGAAAAGAACGACTGTGTCTCACACCTGTCCAAAGCTTTGAAAGCAATGAATGCGCGATGAGGTTAAAAAAAAGTTACTTCGGAGACCCCTCTTGGAAGATGCATTTTTAAAACATTCACGAAATGCAGGTTTTAAAGGCGTTGTGCGTTCAAAAACGCACGACGCCCTCGAGGGGACCTTCCCTAGTTTTTTCATGGGATTATAAACCAACAAACATAACTTGGGGGGCACCACCTTGTATGATTTTCATTCTGGTTGGTGGTTTGGAACATGACTGGATTATGACTTTCCATATATTGGGAATGTCATCATCCCAACTGACGAACTCATATTTTTCAGAGGGGTTGAAACCACCAACCAGTACATATATATATATATAGATCTATATGTATATGTATATGTATATGTTATATTATTTATTTATATATCATATGCTCAGGACCGTAGGATATATATATATTATATTTATATATAGTTTTTTAAAAAACGACAGAAAGGGAATAGGAAGAACTGAAGCATGATGATGTGAGGATGTGAAAGGAATTCATGTGACGTCGGATCACCAGAGTTGGGCACCAACGTTACCCGCGTTCGGTCGCAGTTTCCCAGTCAATTTGAACAAGCATCATGTCCATTTCCAATATGAGTCCTTAAACGGAGGGTTTCCTAGAATGGGTTTTCCCTAAATCATCCATTTTTGTTTGGGATTTCCCATTATAAAGCCATCCCTTTTAGGGTACCTCCATTTATTGGAAACCCCCCAGGTGGATCACATGGTGAGTTTTCTCAGTATCCAAACTGAGAAAAGGTCGCCCTCTTCATGGCCTTCCAAGGCTATTAGCGCCCTGTTCTTCGAGGTGGCTTTTCCTTTTGCGGTGCCTTGGGCCATGGGTTTCCGGGCGACCTGAGCATGGGAAAACCTGCACAAATCCCTCTAGAAACCTCATGTTCCTCAAGCATCCTTGAAGTTCAGCCTGCATAGGTTCGGTTCATCATATTCCCATATATTCCCCATCGTTCCAATAGTGTTAACGATGGGTTATCCCCATTTTCCATCAATTTCAATATGTTCACATCCAAATGGTCTAGCCCTCGGCATTTCAAGTCGTCTTCAGGTAACCTCATACGGTGCAGGGCTCTTCTTTACCTTCATGGGCCTGTCCTTTCACACGGGCATCTACTTCCTGCAAGGATAAGCCCGGGCTTCAAGTGGTGCTAGGTGTGTTCCAAGGGGAATTGATTGAACCAAAGTGCCAGCAAAAGTGCCAGATGAAGATACGAATGTATATGAATGTGGCTAAACTCTGAGGGAGAATCACACTTGCGACATTGGATACTGTAGATGGTTTCAAAATCCTGCATTGGTAGGTGGTAAACATCCCGTTATCCCATTATATCTACACTGTGTGTCATAGAAATTTCAATGATTCGGCACAACTGATTTGGATTTCACCATCACCTGGGGAGCGACGACCCGCGAGGATTTGATTTCTTGTCGCAGTGGTGCCCGGTGTACTTCCTCTTCGCGCTTCATAAGGATGCGTCGTCCCCTGGCAGAGTCTGGGTGAGTGGATTCTCATGGATTCTCTGGGACTGTTTTTGTTTGAGTTTATTTTTTGGGTGCCTGGTAAGTCAACATAGTCATTGAACAATCAACTACCATGTTTAGTAGGTAAATCATCTAGTTCATGGGTCATGTTCCATGGCAAGCTGTTAAACGGAGGCTATCAGAGGGTAGCGGGTAGCAATTTTTGAAGATCCGGATTCTCCAAAACTTGGTAGCCAGATCATATAGGCGGACCATTTGTCATGGGAAAGGTGCTGACAAAAACCATGTGGAATTTGTCCCAATTTTCAGATGTGGATTTTGCCATCAAAGACATGTTTTTTTTTTTTACCCGTGGGAGGCGCTAATTCTGTTCCCCCAATTCATCTGGATGGTCCCAAATGTTGTTGGATTTTAAGTTCTAAGTGTGATATCAAGCTTCAAGGCAAACATATATCTGGTTGGTGGTTTGGAACATGACTGGATTATGACTTTCCATATAGGGAATGTCATCATCCCAACTGACGAACTCATATTTTTTCAGAAAGGTTGAAACCACCAACCAGGAAATGTATATATATTATCTTATTTGTATAAATATCATATATCATACATATATCATATATATATATACAAATATATACTTCAGGAGGAACAAAGTTTATGCTTCTTGACAGCTTGACAAAGCATCCATCTCGGTCAACCGCGGATCACATTTCCAAGTCCATTTCGTGTGGCAGGTGTGGGACGGTCAATTATCACCCGCTTTTAAATCTATAAGATTAAAAGCTTTTGGAGGGTGGAAATTCGACCGGGGTACGACAAAGCTCCATGCTAAGCTTTTGGAGGGTGGAAATTCGACCGGGGTACGACAAAGCTCCATGCTAGGATTTTGGAGGGTGGAAATTCGACCGGGGTACCCAATAGGTCAGGCAATGTTATTTGGAGCAAAATAGGTAACTCTAAAAAAATTACCTTTTTGTAAGTAATTTTGGTCGATTTTTTTTAACTAATAGGTAAAAAAATTACCTTGAAAGGTAATTATTATTAATTATTGATAACCTATTTCAAGGTAACTTTTAAGGGTTATTTTTTTCACTTCGTTTTTACATATATTTATTATTTTCTTTTGTTATATGGTATGTGTCTGATGTTCTCTTGGGGTTACTATATGTATGGGTTTACTTCATGTATTTTGACAGGGTCTCATGTTTTTCCCTTGGCGCTTGGATTGGATCAAATGATTTGATCATGGGTAGTGTTTGTGTCACTGACAAAATTTATGAAACAACAGCATAGCAAAAATGAGGAAAAGTCAGAAAAGGCATGAAACAAGATTATGGCAATAATGAACCAGTCATACTTGGCATGAAGCATTGTCCAAGCATGCATTCTGTCTTTGAAAGCTCAGTGAAGGCATCCTTCAAAGTATCATTGATTTTTGGTCTCTCTTGTCTCTACCCAGTCGCTCCTGAACCACTTTGGTTTCTTTGATGTCATGCTGCACACTTGCCCAGCTCAGTTTAACAGGAGCATCAGAAATCGCTTTTGCCAATGCTGAGGATGAAGTAACCACAGCTGGTGTAGAGGAAGCACTGCTACCACTACCACAACCACCACTACCACCACAACTAGCTCCAGTGCCAAACTGGCTCCAGGGCCTGCTCGACATGAATTGGCTCACCTGCGAACTCTCATCCTTGGTGAGGTTGGCTTGGCCACCATGCAAGACTATGGCAGGGCACAATGGCTGTGGCTATTGTCTTGACATGATAGTAACCATCTTTCTGATAGACATCACCTCGTCTTTCTGCATCATTCAAAGCTTGCTGGTTTCCCTGGATTTTGTCCACAACCTAAGCCAACCCAGTAATCTGAGATTTGCTGCAAATCTCAGAGTTCTTCTTGAAAACTTCGAACACTGGGTATTTCCAGGAGCAAACACAGACTCGCCTCTGGTGTTCAAGAGAATTCTTGGAGCCCTCTTCTTCATAGAGCTGCTGAAGATCTTCTGGCACCTGGCCACTTTTGATCATTCTGGCACATTTCCTTACCTTGGGGTAGCTTCGATGCTCATCATCAGCAACTGTTGCATCCTCCTCTTTAGGCTCCTCATCTTCTCCTTCTGCATGGTCATCAGGAACTGGCTCATCCCTGGTCTTCTTCCATCCTGCTGCCATCTCCTTGACAGTCTTCGCTTTGGCCTTGGCTTTCGCCTTCAGCTGCATCAGGTCTTGTCAGGATTTCTTCATTGTGCTCTTGGCTTTTGCCTTTTGAGCTTTCATTGGCGAAGAAGTAACCCCAGGAGCTTTGCTGGCAGCAGCCTTGGCTTTACCTGCTGCCTTTGCCTTGACTTTAGATTTTGCTTTCACCTTGGCTTTGGCCTTTGCCTTGGGTGCTGCAGTATCTAAGAATCTAAGTCAGCTCATGGGGCAGTTTCTTCTGGAGAAGCCTGTTCTACAGATTCTGGTGCTGGTTCAGGTGGAGGCAACATGCAAGCATAGCATCAGGTGGACAAGCAGGCCTCTTCATGAGGTTACCAACAGGGGCGACAAGTGACAAGTAACTTCAATCTTGAGCACCAGTGTGCTACACAGATGGTATATGCAATTGGGGATGTCTCAAAATAGGGGGCCCCAAGCCCTTGTTTTTTAGTGTGCAAAACAGAGCTTTGGGGCCCTCCTATTTTGAGACATCCCTAAGTGTACACTTGATGTAAATTCCAGCCTTTCACCAAAAGTAACTCCAGGAAGAACATGTTTTGCCCATGATGATGTCAGAAAAGCTTACAACAGAAATACCAAAGACCTTGTGAATGTATCAATCAACAAATGTGATATCTATACTTCACAATGGATGTTGCATGGCTTTGTCATTTTCATTGAACAAAACTTAAAAAAGTAGAACTGGAGATGTCTCAAAACGTTTGAAAATTGGTTCCCGAAACCGAAATCTAACATGTTCAAAAACTGGTTCCACAATGGTACCTAGGAAAATGAAAGGTGCTTTAAGCCATCTTAAGGTACCTTTCATTTTTTTGGAAAAATAAAACATTAAAGAAATAGAAATGGAGATGTCTCAAAATGTCTAGCTTTATTGCAATTTCAGTATTGTACATATCTTGTTTGTTTTGTTATTTATGTGCTGCTCTTGTCCTATGATTATTTTGATGAAACTCTAAGACGTAATGTGCCTAAATATCACTGTGTCTATATATCTATATATCTTTATATATATATATATTTAAATATATATATATATATAGGTATGCATTAATACACATGTATTCAGGTGGTGTGGTGTTATTAGTCATTAGTTGGCTTGGGGTTACAGTTTTGCAAACCACACCCATTGCATGCCAACCAACCCTATAAGGTACCTTGTAAAATGAAAGGTGCTTTAAGCCATCTTAAGGTACCGTTTATTTTTTGGAAAAATAAAACATTAAAGAAATAGAAATGGGAATGTCTCAAAAATGTCTAGTGCAAATATCTGATTATAGTTTCTGTATTGTACATGTGTTTTGTCTTTTCTTATTTATGTACGTTCACCTAATGTAATTTCTCTTGCCCTAAAATTTTTTGATGACACTTTAAGGCATAATGTGACATAATGTACCCAAATACTAATGTAGAGGTATATGTGTATTCATGTGGTGTGGGGTTATTATTTGGCTTGGGGTTACTGTTTGCAAACTAAACCCATTGCATGCCAACCAACCCTAGTAGGTACTTTGTAAAATAAAAAGGTGCTTTAAGCCCTCCCAAGGTACCTTTTCATTTTTGGGAAAAATAAAACAAATAAACATATAGATGTCTCAAAATGCCTAAGGCAAATGTTTGATTACAATTTCAGTATTGTACATGTGTTTGTTGGTGTTTTTTTTAATGTATGTTCACCTAATTTAGTTGCTCTTGTCCTAGGATTTTTTGATGCAACTTCAAGACATCATGTACCCAAATACTACTGTGGATATATATATATATTATATGTGTATTCATTTGGTGTGGGGTTACTGCATTGCAAACCAAAACCATTGCATGACAACCAACCTATGTTTGGGGTTTCTATTTTGGAAACACACAGCATTCAATCAAACACAAACCATGGTTGGTACTACATGTTTATCTAAAAACCAGGCAACAATAACCTTCGTTTTTTATTTGATTTTTTTAAATGATAAAAACACTTACAAAGAATAGTAATCCATATTTGGGGTTACTTCTTTTAAAATGATCCCAGCAATAGATCCCTATGTTGTTTTTATTTTTTCAACCAGTAACATACATGAAACCTATTTTCTTCTTAAAAACAACATTTTTTGAAATGAAACACTCATTTTTTTAACAAACAAACATGGTTTTCAAGAAAATAAACACTATTTTTTTCAAAAAAACAAGTTTTCTCTATATTTTTTTTACTGCCCTGAAAGTTTGTTGCAAACTTTCAGTCAAACTTTCAGGGGGGGTTGCAAGTTTGACTGAAAACTTGTTTTTTAAAAAAAAATAGTGGTTATTTTCTTGAAAACCATGTTTGTTTGTTTAAAAAAAATGAGTGTTTCATTTCAAAAAATGTTGTTTTTAAGAAGAAAATAGGTTTCATGTATGTTACTGGTTGAAAAAATAAAAACAACATAGGGATCTATTGTTGGGATCATTTTAAAAGAAGTAACCCCAAATATGGATTACTATTCTTTGTAAGTGTTTTTTATCATTAAAAAAAACAACCAGTGGTTGTTTTTTTGTGCAAATTGTTTTGGCATGTTACACCCACCATGTCTAAATGTGTTTTAAAAAGTAACCCAAAACATGGTTTGGTTGTCATGCATTGGTTTTGGTTTGCAATGCAGTAACCCCAAACCAAATTATAACCCCACACCAAATGAATACACATATAATATATATATATATATATCCACAGTAGTATTTGGGTACATGATGTCTTGAAGTTGCATCAAAAAAATCCTAGGACAAGAGCAACTAAATTAGGTGAACATACATTAAAAAAAAAACACCAACAAACACATGTACAATACTGAAATTGTAATCAAACATTTGCCTTAGGCATTTTGAGACATCTATATGTTTATTTGTTTTGTGATTTCCCAAAAAATGAAAAGGTACCTTAAGGGGGCTTAAAGCACCTTTTTATTTTACAAAGTACCTAATAGGGTTGGTTGGCATGCAATGGGTTTTGTTTGAAAACAGTAGCCCCAAGCCAAATAATAACCCCACACCACATGAATACACATATACCTCCACATTAGTATGTGGGTACATTATGTCACATTATGCCTTAAAGTGTCATCAAAAAAACATAGGGCAAGAGCAATTACATTAGGTGAACATACATAAATAAGAAAAGAAAAACCACATGTACAATACAGAAACTATAATCAAATATTTTCATTACACATTTTTGGGGCATTCCCATTTTTATTTTTTGTTTTATTTTGCTAAAAATAAAAAAAGTTCCTTAAGGGGGGTTTTAAGCACCTTTGATTTTACAAAGTACCTAATAGGGTTGGTTGGCATGCAATGGGTTTGGTTTGCAAAACTGTAACCGAACCCCAAGCCAACCAATAACACCACACCAAATGAATACACATATATCTCTACATTAGTATTTGGGTACATGATGCCTTAAAGTTTCAAAAAAAACTAGGACAAGAGCAAGTACATTAGGTGAACATACATAAATAAAACAAAAAGCCACATGTACAATACTGAAACTGTAATATGTTTTTTTGCCACATATACCACCACTGATTATTTATTGGATACATATATATATATACATACTGTGTACATATATATTTATACTATTTATTTGTTCAATTATTGTTTTTGCTATTCATTCTTTATATATATATATGTTTTATTTTTCTAATTATATATTTGTTTATCTTGTTAATGTTTTTGAACACGAACCATTTCTTAAAGTCGCAGCATATCTTTAAGTATTGTTTTCCATTATTGCATGCATAGGACAAATATTCATATCACAAAAACATATTACCATCCAAAAATAAGAAAATCTCATGCAACACCTTTTGTGAATGATAAATAGCACCATGGTTGGTTGATACATGCACAAGGTCTTTGGTATGTGGGCTACTTTTTGGTGAAAGGTTGGAAAATATGTCAAGTGTACAAGTGCATGTACCATCCATGTAGCACACTGGTGCTCAAGATTGAAGTTACTTGTCACTTGTCGCCCCTGTTGGTAACCTCATGAAGAGGCCTGTCCACCTGATGCTATGCTTGCTTTTGCCTCCACCTGAACCAGCACCAGAATCTGTAGAACAGGCTTCTCCAGAAGAAGCTGCCCCATGAGCTGACTTAGATTCTTAGATACTGCAGCACCCAAGGCAAAGGCCAAAGCCAAGGTGAAAGCAAAATCTAAAGCCAAGGCAAAGGCAGCAGGTAAAGCCAAGGCTGCTGCCAGCAAAGCTCCTGGGGTTACTTCTTCGCCAATGAAAGCTCAAAAGGCAAAAGCCAAGAGCACAATGAAGAAAATCCTGAAAAGACCTGATGCAGCTGAAGGCGAAAGCCAAGGCCAAAGCGAAGACTGGCAAGAAGATGGCAGCAGGATGGAAGAAGACCAGGGATGAGCCAGTTCCTGATGACCATGCAGAAGGAGAAGATGAGGAGCCTAAAGAGGAGGATGCAACAGTTGCTGATGATGAGCATCGAAGCTACCCCAAGGTAAGGAAATGCACCAGAATGATCAAAAGTGGCCAGGTGCCAGAAGATCTTCAGCAGCTCTATGAAGAGGGCTCCAAGAATTCTCTCCCCCAAGGTTATTTAAGAGTCAATTCATCAACAAAGTCTTTCAGCAGAACACCAGTGGCGAGTTTGCTTTTGCTCCTGGAAATACCCAGTGCGAGGTTTTCAAGAAGAACTTTGAGATTTGTACCAACAAATCTCAGGTTACTGGGTTGCCTCACTCCATCATGTCGTGGAAAAATTCCAGTGAAACCAGCAAGCTTTGAATGAGCAGAAAGACGAGGTGATGTCTATCAGAAAGATGGTTACTATCATGTCAGGACAATAGCCACAGCCATTGAGAAGAAGCAGGGCAGTTCCATGGTCTTGCATGGTGGCCAAGCCAACATCACCAAGGATGAGTTATTCGCAGATGAGTCAATTCATGTCGAGCAGGCCCTGGAGCCAGCTTGGCACTGGAGCTAGTTGTGGTGGTAGTGGTAGTGGTAGTTGTGGTAGTGGTAGCAGTGCTTCCTCTACACCAGCTGTGGCTACTTCATCCTCAGCATTGCCAAAAGCGATTTGTGATGCTCCTATGAAACTGAGCAGGGCAAGTGCTCCCAGGAGCGACTGGGCAGAGATTGTCAAAGACCGGCTGTCATTTTTTTTTGACAAGAAAGACCAAAAACTAAATTATACTTTGATGGATGTCCTCACCGAGCTTTCAAAGACAGAATGTATGCTTCGGGTTACTTCATTGTAGCTTTGATGTTGTATAACATATCTTCAAAACATCCAATCAGATTTGATCTTCACAAATAAAAACTTTGATTTGCTCAAACAAGTATAAGTTCAAACAATATAGTTTTTTTGCACTTCCAGTAATCATGTAGAACTGACTTCACACAAAATCAAGAAACATATTGTTAAACAACTTTTCAAACAATTGATAATATTCACTTTACTATGGTACAATGTTAAGAAAATGTCAAAATTCATTATCTTTTTTCCATGAAAAAAATGCAAAATTTCAAGGTATTTTTTTTTAATCCTCAAAAATTACCTTGATAGGAACCTTTAAAAATTAACTATGTAGTTAAAAAAATTAACTATTTGTTTTCCTTAAAAATTACCTATTAGGTAGAAAATTGCCTCCAAAATCACTTTTACCTATTTTGCTCCAAATAACCTTGCCTGACCTATTGGGTACGACAAAGCTCCATGCTAAGCTTTTGGAGGGTGGAAATTCGACCGGGGTACGACAAAGCTCCATGCTAGGATTTTGGAGGGTGGAAATTCGACCGGGGTACGACAAAGCTCCATGCTAGGATTCTAAGGGGACAGGGTGTGCAGAAAAAGAAACCAGACATGTTCACTGTCGGAAGCTCAACAAGCGCAACTTTTGTCCTACCAGTGTATATATATATACATTTATTGTTGAGAAGGTTTAACCAGATGTTTTTTAGGTTCAATTCCGCATGGATCATTTTGCAAGCAAAACCAGCCACATCACCATTTCTGGATGTGAAATGCATCATTACCCTTTGGTAAACATATGTAAACATACAAAAAAATCATGCAACATCATCATGTTGAATGGGTAAATCAATTATTTCATACCATGTCTACGGCCGTTTTCAATGGCAAACTGTTAGGTTACCAGGCCGGGTATCCCCCATGTAGATGGAATTTCAATGGCTTATCTCTCTACACATCTCCCCATGGATTCCCAATGGGTGATACCGTTCATCCTCGCAAGATCTCTGTGCGACTGAGGATTCAGAGTCTCATCATGACCATGGAAGATGGATTCAATGCACCTGGGAAAAAACAGGTGGCACCTGGTGGATTGAATGGGCCATAGATATCCATCCATGAGGAGTGTCACCATTTTCAAACCCATGTTTTCCATTGAAATGAAGGGGAAACCCATAGGATCCTTTTCATGTTGTCCCATATGCCTTTTGCACCGTGACGCCGTTGATTCCCATATTTATGACGGATGATTCCCATCATGAAACCATTCATTTGACTTTTTTGCGTGGCAAATGGTGCTAAGGCAGTATGAGAATGTATGTATTTGCATTGAATCATCCTCAGCATTTCATAGAAGCAACGCCCAGCACCTAGTTTTCAACATCGATCAACCCCCGAGATGGTTATGACATTCACAGTTCGCCATGGTATAGATGGCCCATAGAAATAGATGGTTTACCTGGTTTACCGAACTTAATAGCATGGTGATGTTCCTTGGCGAACTGTTAAATAACCAGATGGTACTTGTTCTTCTTCCAACCTCTTTTTCTCCTTGGCTATTGGGTAGGTTTTGTTGCTTGCTACTATAGCCCATTGTTCTTGCCGGGGATTTCCATGGTTCTTCCATCCCATTCCTATTTTTATTGGTAACTATCCCCATTTTCCCATTAAAATTCTGCTTGGTAGCTCTCCCCATTTTGGTCGGTTTCCCATTTCTGCAAAATCCACTATCCGCGGGTTCAATGGATACAGTATGGGTCGATGCCCATGTGTCATGCTCGTGGTGAGGCAACGTTGAACTTTGAGGGCTCCGGGTTCGTGTTGGCTTATTTGTCACTTGGACATTGCCTGAGTAGTGGAGATGGCAAGGTTGTATTTCCATTTATCTGCATATACATGTAGAATGTGAATGTGATACGGATAAATGTACATATAAAATATGCGTCATTATATGTATGCAGTTGTGTACATGTAATTTACACGCTCTATGGATACATGAATTAATGTACTGTATATGCGTGTGTTTGTGTGTCATAGTTGGGTTTCAATTCGGACTCAAGTTTGTTCTATCAGACTCTATCAACAAGTTTGTTCTATCAAGGTATGTTCTTACAAGTATTGTGCAGAATGTTGAGGGATGATCTCCTTCGTGTTACAAAAAATCCCAAAATCGCTTGGATGACGCATTGCCGTTTAACCATGTAAAAATCACCCACGGGGGGACATATTCTTCAAGATATTCCCATTGCTGGTGAATTGATCATGTCATTGAACAGGGTTTGGTAAATGTGCCATGACTTGGGGATTTTAAACATCACTTTCAAGTATCGGTTGGAGATTATATTCCCAATATTTGGGTGATATTCGATTAGGACATTTACCAGCCCCTGTTGAATCCAGTTGCTATATTCATATATATTATTATATGTTTGTTGCTTCTTGAATGTTATTGATTTCCCTATTCCACCCATTGTGGAGAAATGTGTATCATCATATTCCCATAGAATATCCACCAATGATTCATCATCATATTGCCACTTGGTTGTATTCAGATTATTGTTGGTTATTCCACTTATTGGCATTTGTTGGCTGTCATTTCCATCATTTTGCACAATACAAACATATCATCGCGATATTCCGTTACAGGCTATCATTGTTAATGTTCAACACTCATAAGATATTATCTATGTATATATATAATTATATATGTATATTCCATATGTGTTTCCATCATTGTTTGATATGTTTAGTTTATGACTATATATAATCCGCCGGGTGTCCCTGTAATTTGAACAGAATGTTCACGGATCATCAACGAGGTATACGATCATTTCCATGATGGTCTCCTTAGTGATGCTGGACGTGTGGCCCCTTGGTCGGTTTATGTTGGTGAAGGTGCAGAAATTTGGGAAGGATGGGATGATGTCAAATGACCCCCTTTTTGTGAAGGTTCGTGAATGGGATGGTTCAAAATGACAGTTGAATGCACATCGAAATTTGGGTGATTTCTTGGACACAAAAAAATGACCACCATGAAAACAAGAGTTGGATGATGTGAAAGTCCAATTCACCCCAACAAAAATGTGGTCGATTTCCTTAGTTCGACCAGTATGTTTGAATGTATTTGAGTCGATAGCTCTGAAGTATTTCAATGCGCTGCTCCAGGTATGGTGAGGTGCTTCCATGGTCCTGTTGCCCCATGTTTTTGGTGCCTCGCAATCTCTTCAGCCAAGTTCCTCGGATTTCGGATTCCGGATTCCGGTCCTGGGATGGGGAATCCAAGAAAACCGGTGGGTACGTCGTTGAGGGGTTGTTACCCTCCGGTAATCTATGGTTAATCTATGGTTAATCTATGGTTAATATATGGATAATCTATGGTTAATGGTTAATAGTTACCCTCTGGTAAACAAACAGTTAGCTATTGAACAGGGCCCAGAGAAATAGTTGATTTGACCATTGTTTCAATGGTGATTTTCGATAGTTATGTAAACGTTTACCAGAGGGTAAATGTCCGAATTGTTCACATCACCCAGCTATTTCAACGTAGCAAAACAGTTCAATTTGCCATGGTGAAACTATTGACAGTTGAGACTTCAGGGTTCACATTCTCATGGTGTTTTGGAACGAGTTCCTATGGTAAACAGGCGTGTTTAATGCTGGGTATGGAATTTTTGTCTAAGTGCATACTGTGAAATTTGGCAAAGAACCCCCATGAATGTTGGTGACCCAGCAGGAACATCCGATACTTTTCGCTTGTTTTAGTCTGTTGGAGGCAGTTGGTGCGTTGTCTCCCCTTTATTTTTCCAATTCCCCGACCCGATCCTATATCCGGGTGTGTCGAGAGTATAATGGCCCCAAGCAGATTGACAAAAGATAGAAGGTCAAGTTTACCAACTACCAAGTAGTATGTTGGGGTATCTCTGTTCGACTTGATTTACCAACTACCAATTCCAACTAGTTGTTTACCATGTATGTTAGAGTCTGATTTTGCGACTACCAACTCGTCGTATCTCTGTTTTGGGGGTTGCTACAACCATCAACCACCAGTCACCGTGTGAGTCAAACATAATCTAATGCCATTAGTCAAAGATAACCTGATTGGTGGTTTGGAACGTTTAATATTTTTCATATATTGGGAATAATAATTCCGACTGACTTCATATTTTTCAGAGGGGTTGAAACCACCAACCAGTATATATATATATATGTAGATATATATATAATTCCATTGATAACCATAAATCTAGATAAACTATACTGACCTTACTGCGACGTCGCGGTTAGTCACAGTTTCGCCAGGGCCATCATGGCCTGATTCCTGGTGCACATCTGGGGTGATCACAATTGATCCAGGATAGACACGAATTTGCCATGACTGACCATCAATCCATTTAAACTAGCCACAAAATAAGCATCAATCACAATGAGTTCAATCACCCCATTTACCCTTTGGATCCTTTGGTAGTCAAAAAAAATGCAATGGGCATTTTCACATTTGTAGATGTTTCCCTAGAGGATTTCCTTCCAAATTGCCACATTTGATGACCGGATGGTAATATCCCAGATCAGTAACTCGTTATATCCCAATGATATCCTAAAATATCCCAATTCAATCCCTCATTATTAACCATCTAAATCTATATCCATCTATTAACAATTGGATTCTAATATCCCATTAATATATCCAAATGATCCCCCGAAGAGTGTATTAAATCACCTATAAATCACAAAAATCACCATCGTTCTTGGCTAAATCCCATTAAATCATCATTAAATCCCATGAAATTACCATAAAATCTCAGAAATCACCATTCAATTCCATAAAACCCATATTTTCCCATCATTTCTAGTTGCTTTGCATCCCACACATGCCACATGTCGCAGCGCTTTAACGTTGCGCTTTCAACGCGAGGACATGCCCCGCTGGTGGACCATGACGGGACGCCCCGATCAACGCAATGCGGGCTATATGGATCCGCTGATGTTCCCTGGAAAAAAACTGAAAGGTGAAAAATGATATGACTATCATAGGATTCTAACTAGTATAGTTAATGGTTGTACTATAGTTAATGATTAATAGTTGTGCTATAGTTAATGATTAATAGTTGTACTATAGTCAATGATTAATAGTTCTATAGTTAAGTTTTATTTTTACATATATTGGGAATAATGATTCCAATCGTTCAATCGACTAATATTTTTCAGGGGGGTTGAAACCACCAACCAGATTATATAGTTAATGATATTCATCATGATAGTGTAGTATTACACTATAATGATAATGATATAGTTATTTAATATTAGTTAGTTAACTATAGTTAAAAATGATAGTCTATCCGTTAATGATTAATAGTAAATGATGAATAGTTGTACTATAGTTAATGATATGCCTATCATAGGATTCTAACTATCCTAGGGGTATTCTAACTAGGTATCATAGGGTATATTCTAACTATCATAGGTATCATAGAATTCTAACTAGTAAAGTAAATGATTAATAGTTGTACTAAAGTTACTGATATAGTTAATGATGATATAGTTACAAGGTGTTAATGAGTAGTAAACTAGATTCATACTATAGTTGTACTATACATTAGTTAATACACTAGTTCAATATGATAGTTAATGATTATATAGTTTATGATATTCACCATGATAGTATACTATTACACTACAATGATAGTTAACGATTAATAGTAAATAATTAATAGTTGTACTATAGTTACTGATATAATGTTAAGTTTTATTTTTACATATATTGGGAATAATGACTCATATAGTTAATGATGATCATCATGATAGTATACTATTACACTTTAATGATAGTTAATGATTCCTAGTAAATGATTAATAGTTGTACTATAGTTAATGATATGACTATCATAGGATTCTAACTATCCTAGGGGTATTCTAACTATCATAGGATTATAGCCTCCATCAAGTTGGGATATGCCATAGTTAATGATTATATAGTTAATGATATTCATCATGACAGTATTCTATTACACTATAATGATAGTTAATAATTATGCAATATGATTAAAAGTTACCCTCCAGCAAATTAACATAGACCCTGCCAGACAGAGGTTGGAAGATTAGCTTCCCCTAAAAATTGGTCAATTTCAGAGTCTATGTTAATTTAACAGAGGGTAATGATTATATACTAGTGTCATAGTTATACTATCTACTAGTGCCATAGTTAACGATACTAGAATCCTAATATCATACTATGGATCCATATTTCATATATAGACCTAATATACTATGGATACTATGGACTCATATACCATGTTAGTTATCCACTAGATGTCTTAATCCCATTGGCAAATAATAGATGTTAGTTAAGAATAGATACCATGAGTAATAGGTACCATCAATATTCATGGTTAGTGGATGAGAGTGAAAAATATAAGATGTATATGGATCCCATGATAAGATTCCTTTTATCCATGTGGTATATTGATCAATGATAGTATTTTTAAACCATAAATTATAGATGATCTTAATCCCATTAGTGAATAATATATGCTAGTGATCTAATAGATGTTATATGATATAATATCCACTAGCCACATTATGATATACCATGTTAACATCTATTCGTGAATAATTCTATGTTCATAGTTCATACCATGAATAATAGATGTTAAACATATACCACTATAGGATCCATATAGCATGATAGCAATAGATGTTTATCTGGTTGGTGGTTTGGAACATGACTGGATTATTTTATCCATATATTGGGAATGTCATCATCCCAACTGACGAATTCATATTTTTCAGAGGGGTAGGTACACCACCAACCAGTTACGAATATCCCAATTATGTGATGTTTCAACACCAAAACGGATCCACCATCCCGAACGATAAAAATCACCATTTTGATGGCTGGGATTGTGGCACCGACAACATCACCTTCTGAATAAAGTGGTATAAATACATATATATATATATATGGGTGGTTTATGACATTGCTGTACTCAAGAGGAATCTAAATTGAATCTGACCTCTTTTTTGGAGTAGTGAGACGTGTCAATAGTTAATGGTAGGTTGATTGATTTCCCACCATCTCCAGGGGGATTCGTCATGGATGAAAAAAGGGGCTACCTCAGATCCCTGCATGGGTTGGATTTCTGTTTCTATGATGTGATGGTTGGTGGTTAATAATGATGGTTAATAGTGGTTAATAGGCTATAAACCAACAACAATGGGAATATGATGGTGATCTGGTTGGTGGTGACTGGTTGCCATGACTGGATTTTGACTTTCCAGAAACAGTTGGGAATGGAATGTCATCATCCCAACTGACTTTAACTCCATCATTTTTCAGAGGGGTAGGTACACCACCAACCAGTGATTTTTCTGAGTCCACAGGGCCCATTGATCCCAGGTATTCTCCTGTGAGTACCAAGCACTACATGCCCGAAGAGGACATGTTTTTCGGGGTGTGTGGTACCCCAGAAAGATGGAACTAGTTGCCCTGGGCGCTGCAGGGCGCCTGGGTGTTTTGTTTTTGGTTATTCCCCACCTGCCAGGTGAGGGTTGTTAGATTTTATCTAAGTTGCCTGGTCCTCCTCCTCCTCCTCCTCGTCCTGCCGCCTCCTCCTCCTCCTCCTGCCGCCTCCTCCTCTCCTCCTCCTCTCGTTGTCCTCCTCCTCTCGTTGTCCTCCTCGTCCTCCTGCTCAACTGCGACTCGCGATCCACAGTGTTCTCTGTCGGACCTCAACCACGACCATCCACGCCCAGTGTTCCCTGCCGGACCTCAACCACGACCATCCACGCCAGTGTTCCCTGCCGGACCTCAACCGCGGTATCCACGCCCAGTGTTCCCTGCCGGACCTCAACCACGACCATCCCCGCCCAGTGTTCCCTGCCGGACCTCAACCACGACCATCCACGCCCAGTGTTCCCTGCCGGACCTCAACGCCCAGTGTTCCCTGCCGGACCTCAACCGCGAGTATCCACGCCAAAAGATATGCCACATAGAGTGCCAGAAGATATGCCAGATAGAATGTTAGAAGATATGCCAGATAGAATGCCAGAAGGTATGCCAGATAGAATGCCAGATAGAATGTCAGCTAGAATGCCAGAAGATATGCCAGATAAAGTGCCAGAATGTTTGCCAGATAGAATGCCAGCAGATTTGCCAGATAATATGCCAGAAGATATGCTAGATAGAATGCCAGATGGAATGCCAGAAGATTTGCCAGATAATATGCCAGAAGATATGCCAGATAGAATGCCATATGGAATGCCAGAAGATATGCCAGAACATATGCCAGAAGATATGCCAGAAGATATGCCAGAACATCTGCCAGAAGATATGCCAGGTAGAATGCCAGAAGATGTGCCAGATAGAATGCCAGATCGAATACCAGAAAATATGTCAGATAGAATGCCAGAAGATTTGCCAGTAACAAAATGTAATGTCATGGTGAGGATCACACGAAGTAAAGTATTTTTTTTGGATGATGGCCTGGGTTGGGGTGGGGTGGGGTGCGATGTTAGCGTTCATGTGACGTTGGTCAGTGGAACACAGACCATTGATTCAGATTGGAAATCGTTGAAGTGCTGGCTTCCCAAGGAAGCTTCCAAAAAAAGAGGCACTGGTGACTTGGTGACCCACTCCTCAAAATTGGAGCAAAGGGTCTGGTAATGGATGTGGCGCAGAACCGAACTGCGCGGCAATAATTCAGAGAAACTTGCAGCTAATTGTTCAATGGTTGAAGTAGTTCTCAGGACGTCCAAAAACAGGCGTGCAACACTGCATAGGCAATTCCAATGGGAAATTCACGCACACGCCCTCAAAACCACCAGGCGCCTAGCAGCGCCGTTCCCAACTAGTTGGCTCTTGATTTGGAGGTTTCGATTTGAATAGCGGATCCCCAAGTCACCATAGGTTTCAATACTAATTCATGGTCTAATGGCTTGGATGATTTTGGGGGTAGCCGGGTAGCCCTGCTTTAGGACAGCACCACTTTGCAAAATGTTGATGGGTATCCTTTTTTTTCGTGAGTTAAAAACCATCGTGAAATCAATTCTGTAAACTCTGGGCGGGCGCAGCTTCGTAGTTTGTGAGTTTGCCGGTGGGCATACACAATCTCAAACACCTGAAAGAGCAATGTGTTGAGGTCATAGTTTCGAAATGTCTCAAGTGTTCATTTTCTATCTTAAAAACCTTTTTGCCGATTAGTTATGGAATTGAACAACTTACTAAAGGTTGTGTGCATAACCCAAGTCCGGAGAAGTACCTGACAGACATGGCGGGGGTCATGCCCGGTTTCTTGCCACATAGATGAGCAGGTTGCTTCCATTTTCATTTACAAAACACATGTTTGCCGAACATCTGTGGTTGCCAATAAAAACCAAGTCTATTCAGAGACATTCGGCCTGGAAATTTGGATATGAATCTATATAAAAAATCAACATAATATATCATAATATAATAAATCAATATATATATATATATTTACATATAGATAAATCAATATAAATCAATATAAATCAATTTAAATCAATTTAAATCAATATAAATCAATATAAATAAAAGTCATAAATCCTGACACTGAAAACAAACGTCCGGTCACCTTGGGAGGACTTGCAGAAATATCCCTACAAAGTGTGCCTGGGGCCGGAGCGATAGGCATGGGGATTGATCTACCACAGCAAATTGCGCTGGTGGTTTTGTTGAGTAAAAAATCATGTTTTTAGTGGTTTAATTCGGTTTAACCAATTAACCATTTATAGATGTAGTCTATGTATTACCATTTTTGTTTGTATGTCTAACATCTATGCAACAAAGACATGGGACTTGTTTCAGCTGTTTACCAATTTTGCTGATGTATGTTTTGGAACAGTTTCAAACTTATGCAAATTTGACAAACAAATCTGATGGACTTAGAGTGCCCTGGGCCAAGAAGATGTACAGCAACCGCCAACGGACCCAACGTGGCAAATGGCAGATTGTTTCTTTCGCGGTTTCACCAAAATGGCCATTCAAAACGGAGATGTTGATTGACCGATTCAAGTCCATGTGGTTGGATAAATCCGTACAACCCCAGAGACAGGAGGACCTTTGATCCATGCTCAGAACGCCAATAGATTGGTTCCGATTCGCCCTTGTTGGTGGTTCTTAGCGATTGATAAACCATAACAAAATCAAATATCCCTTGGAGTCTGACATGCTTGGACATTGTTACTACCGCAATACATCCCCTTATTGTTGGACATTGTGACATACCCCATATTTTATCTCCATAAAACTCTTAGTTTATATCAGCATCCATTGGTTTTTGGGCACATGCATAAAATGTGGTGAAGTTCACCTCTCAGGTTGCAATTTGGCTCTCTGAGCCGCATCCCAAAGGAACTGCGAAAATTTGCACCTGGGCATGTTTGAGCCCCTTCCCTTTTTCCGGGGCCCCAAGGAAGAGCGATTTTGATGTTTGATCAAAATAGGAGGGGATTTTAAGGAACAAACATTGAAGACTTCATACGTCTTCGTCAACTGATTGGTAATATATGAGGGATAGGTTGGGTAAACATCATTAGGCTAGGATGTGTGGTGAATATATCCAAAGTTAGATGGTGATATGAACTCACTTATAACTGGCGGCCTTTGCTAAGCCCATCCCTGACTTCAGGAGTGGAATGGTATCAACCCCTTAACCTATGGTTATTGGATATAAATGATATAAACCTCCAATTGTGCCATGATGTGATATGATTGATGGGCTCGTAATCACATCTAAAATTTCGAAACTTGCTGATTGGTGGTTTGGAACATGAATTTGTTTTTTCCATATACTGGGAATGTCATCATCCCAAGTGACGAACTCCATCATTTTTCAGAGGGGTTGTGGTCAACCACCAAGCAACTTGCTTTCGCGGTTGTTTCCAGGTTGGTGACTGTCTTGGAAAAACCGGAACCCATAGGTTCAATGTCAGGAATCCAGGACGGGAAATGGGGTATATAATGTGGCGGTATAGCCAATAAAATGGCTTTGTGTACAACAAAAGTAAGGCTTCCAAAGCCAATTTCCTTTCCTCAGACCAAATCCTATTTTTCCCAAGTTTCACAAGTTGGTAAAACCCAAATCCTCCTCTTGGTTTTCTCTTTTTCCCAAACAAAGACATGGCATGTCAGCCCTTTTCCCCACCCAGACCCCAGGTATTGCCTGAATATTTGGGACACTCCGTGGACCAAGTCCTTTGTGGCTTGGACTCGGATGATGGACTCGGAAGTCAGGTCTCAGGGTACCATCGAGAACAGTGGGAGATGATGATGATCATTATGTTTTTTATCTTTATTATTAGTCTTATCTCATTACGTGCTATCATATACCATTGCGTTTGTTTAGCTAATTATGATTAACAATGGTTAGCAGGTAAACCATATTAGTTGATTGTTATTATTACAAACAAAAGTATTTGTTGTTAATTTGTGTGTTTGTGTTTCAATTATGATGACTTCCAAAGCATCACAGCTCGGACGTCGAGGTTTTGCGAATTTCCCTGTGTCCGCCGAGCTGAAAGCAGCGTTGGAAGAGATGGTGACTCAACGGGATTCAGCATGGATTCAACATGAGCTGCAAACATGGGGAAGTTCACCAACCAACATGGGGGATGTGGTATACTTCATGTGATTGGTGATTTGGAACTTTTTTTTATTTTTCCATATATTGGGAATATCATCATCCCAACTGACGAATATTTTTCAGAGGGGTTGTTTTACCACCAACCAGTCATGTTTGATGCTTGTTGGTGTATAGTTGATGTGCTACGATTGATAGAGTTGGTATGCGGTTTTTTTGTCGTTCAGATTGTTGATGTCTTCATTTCAGAAGCTGGGTGAACGAAAACAATCCTCAAAATGAGAAGTTCAAGGTTTCTCGATCTGATGCACATTAAACATACCCTCTGGTAAACTAACATAGCTATGGAAAATGGCCCATTTATAGATGGTTTACCTATTAGAAATGGTGATTTTCTATAGCTATGTTAATTACCAGAGGGTAACACTTCGCCAAAGGCAGAAATAAGGGACTTGTTGGGTTCCTGGTTTCCGCCTATTAACCCCTTCTTCCTATTACAAAAATTCCCCCAAATAAAAGAATAGGATTGGTGTGGCACTTCCGTTATTTTTTGGTTGGGCACAATTGGATTCTGAATTGTGGTAATTGAAAATCACTAGGAAAAAATAGATTGCCACCTGGAGGCTTTTTATTAGGGTCACGTCTCACAAGTTTATTTTTAATCTTTCTTATTAGGGGAAAATTTTGAAATCCAGTTTTTGGCAATATTTTATATAGATTTTAATAAGGGATTTACTGTAATCAAATTTGAAATCAAGTTTTTTATTTTGTATCATTAGGGTTTTATTGGATTATTAGGGGCACCCTAATACAAAATACACCCTAATAATAAACATATATCACCGTGTTTACCATTTGGGGGGAGTGTTTTAGTCATAGGGAGAGATGATTATTTGCATCAAAAACCATTGAGGCAATCCCTGAGCCAAGACCCCCCATCTGAGTACTGGCTGTGTCTGAAAATTGGTCAAGAAATACCGCCCACATGACAGGCTAAGAAGGAACTTTTCCCAGAGATGGCAATTTAATGTCATAAAATAGGTACTAAAAAAACAGCACCCTACAGATGATAATTTTAATCAGACCCAAATGACAACAGGCTAATGAAAATATGGTTGTCTGAAAATGGGGGTATACCCTGCGCATGGACATCAAATATGAAAATGACGATTCACCGTTTTCGGGGTAGCCTATTCTCAGACCGATCCACGGCAGGGTTGTCAAATCGGATCATTTTCCTTTAGGAAATCAAGGCAGATTCCATTGAAACAGCCATGGAATCCCCTAAAAAGCAAAATTAAAATCCAGTAAATCCCATTAAATCCCATTAAACCAATTAGATCCCCATTAAATCACCGTTAAATCATCCTTAAAAATGGCTGATTTCATTGCTCTTCTTGACAAACCAGATTCGAGTCCACGTAGACTGGCTTTCTCGACGTGGAGGTCAGAATCACCTTTGCCTACAACGAAGAGGACGCGGTTCAGAATTGTGCGGCTCTGAAAGAGTTGGTGGAACAACAACGTCTTTGTCGCCCCTTGGTGTGGAACCACAACAGAGATGTGCTGGCCCCACGAATCGTAAGTGGGATAATCCATATATAAGCTTATATAAGCCATATCATCCCATATATAAGTGGGGATATTCCATATATAACTGGGGGGTACAACCCATTTACTAAGTGGACAGTGGACAGAGTTGATTTTAGGCGGCGCCTTGCGGTTTGTGTTGGTAATGATCAAAGAGTTTGAGGGTGGGGGAAAACGGCTCAGTTGGTTTAGAACTCACCTGGTTTATTCATTGGGGGTTCTGGCAGGTATATCTTTCACTGGGTCAACGATTGGGTTTATGGTCGATCCCCTCTGGTAAACTAATGTAACTATGGAAATCTCCATTTTTCATGGGTAAATCCACTATAAATGGCCATGTTCAATAGCTTTTTCTATGTGTACCAGAGGGTATATTGAGCTATAGTTAGTGGGGTAAGCATAGACCAACAGACAAAACTGGAGCCCTTGGAGCTGATAAAGGAAGAGTTGGCCCACTATGCCAGGAAAATTGTGGCACCCAGTGTACACCACCATCCCCAAGTCAGCAGCAAAATTTTGTGGCTGGTATAAACATCGATTGAACCATTCCCTGAAGCTGCTAGGTTTATGACATTGTGGCCCACATGATTCGCCTCTTGAAACCAAAGATGTTGTCCGCAGTAGGTTATTATTTCGAGAAGATTGAGTTCAAATCGGAGTGAAGCAATTGGTCCAGCGACAGCGACATGGATATGTCGCTGATCGTGGCCGTGGCATGGCTTCTTTAAGCAGTCGCGCATACAGCGAACTGGTGAAGACGATGTTGGCCAAATGCATGGCCCTTCTACCCTTCAGTTGACACGTATAATATGAAGAGTCCAATGATCAGGAGCTTTTCTGGTTGGTGGTGACTGGAACATGACTGGATTTTTTTCCCTATAATGTCTTCATCCCAACTGACGTTAACTCCATCATTTTTCGGAGGGGTTGGCTCAACCACCAAGCTGTTTTCCCAAAAAGGGAAGCCAATGGGTTTTCCAAAAAGTGATGTGAACTTCCCCCAGTACCAGAGAGACCAACGTAACATGCTTGGGACATGGACAAACGGCCGATAATGACAGGAGTTTTGGGGATTTTTCATGGGAAAACTTACTATTTCAGTGGCCATTTTCAATAGCGAACTGTAGAAAATTACCAGAGGGTATATCTGAAGCTAGCCATGTCGTACCCAGTCGCTGAGAAAAACGATGGAGCCACTAGTTCGCGGTTGACTGCAGATGAAAGGAAGCCAGCTGTGCCGCTGTGTGGCCCAATTTTTCGATCAGGTCTGCAGAACTGAATCCAAGGCTGAAAAATGGAGGTTTCCTAAAATAGGTGTACCCCCAAATCATCCATTTTGATAGGATGTTCCATTATAAACCATCTATTTTGGGGTACCCCATTTATGGAAACCCCCCATATGTTTGAGGTTGAAGCCACGAAGCATCCTGTAAAGAAATGCACTGTTTGTTTCGGCATGTGTTACTGGCCAGCTTCAGTGTTCAAGTTTGTTCAAGTTTAAGGAACGATTTGGAAGAATTCTTTGTGGGAACCCGTTGGAATTACTGTATATATAAAGATATAAACATATGTTTTTTAACATGGCAACATGCATTGATCTTTTTTCCCGGAAAAGAAAACCAACGACATCCAGCTGTTTTTCGATGGTGTTTTTTTTTCGTATTGCTGCGGATGAGATCATCCAGCTGTTCATCGCAAGCAGAGCCCAGAAAGAGTCTCCGGAGATCTCGAAAAATGGCGGCACGAGACGATCACTGCTTGGTGGTTTGGAACATGAATTTGATTTTTCCATCTATTGGGAATGTCATAATCCCAATTGACGAACTCATATTTTTCAAGATGATAAGATTGTCAAAACCACCAACCAGATCATTTCTGAATGTTTTTGCCATCTTCCGTTGAGGCAAAGGACCTTTTTGGACGACTTGGCCACATCGCCATCCCAAGAATGGTAAAAGGTTGATCAATTTGCGTGGGAATGTCTCCAAACTATGCAATTAAGGATGGTCAAGTAATGTTAAATACATTAAAGTGAGCTCTTTGTTTATTGGTCCCATTTAAAACTGCTATGTTTGAATATATTTGAGCCATACCTAGTCGTCCCACTGCAAAGGCGCCATATTGCTGTTCGAACTAAAATGTTTTGGAGGCAGAAGATGGTGAAGCGTCGAATTAACACTTCCAAGTGGTCACATTATGCTGTTGATTCTGGCGGTGGTTAAGCAATTTCCTCAACTCTGCAATCGAGACATGTAAATTGGATGAGTGGTTTGTGGTTTCAAACATCTTTTATTTTCCATATTATATATGCGATAATCCTTCCCATTGACTAATATGTTTCAAGATGGTTAAAACCACCAACCAGAATTTCATGCCATTTTTCCCCGTTAGTCTGACCCAGCAATTGAAAATCCGGGCCCTTAGAGGCAGCCTATATATTTTTTGGCAGTGCCACATTTGATGGTTGGGGGCTGGACCCCAAATCGTACAATGGATGCGTCATCTTTTCACTTGGGAACCAAGGGTGAGTTACTGGTTGGTCGTTTGGAACATTTTTATTCTTCCATATATTGGGAATAATCATCCCAACTGACTAATATTGTTCGGAGGGGTTGAAGAACTCCCCGACAGTTGCAGCCCCAAAGCCAGTTATGTCTATGGCTATATATATATATGCTATTATCATTCCATAAATGGGGGCTATAAGTGATTAATCTTATACTGTAACTGGCAAAAGGCCATAACTGCAAAGAATCCAATTGCCAGGTTGGATCTAGCCATAGATGTATCGATCATCAACCCATCCGTTAGCCTACCTATATCCACCAACTTAGCTACTAAATATAAGGCACCTTATGTCAAGCTATCCACGAAATGAGAATGCCAGAACAAAACACAATAGAGACAGACCAATTATATAATGGAGAGTTATACCACATTATACCACTATATGTCTCCATTAAAATTGTTGTTAATGATATTTCTCCATTAAAATACTACATATTTCTCCATCAAAATTGAATGACCCAATATTATGAGCACTATATGTTTCTCTTAAAATTGAATAACTACTCAATATTTCTCTTAAATGAACACCTCTGAAATAAAGCTCTATATTTTATCCATTATACCACTATTTGGTTGGTGGTTGGGAACATGACTGGAGTATGACTTTCCATATATTGGGAATGTCATCATCCCAACTGACGAACTCATATTTTTCACAGTGGTAGGTATACCACCAACCAGAATATAAGAGGTATATTGTCTATAGAATCTAGATAGATAAATGATTCTCTGTTGGTTGATGATAATAGATCATAGAGGATTATAGAAATTATACCATTATAAATTTAATGAACATCTCTTAACATGACCAATTTTGGGGTCCATCGAGTCCATTAAACAACGTCAACGTCGCGCAATAGGCTAGGGCTAGCCCCATGACTTATGAACTGGCCCCATATGGTTGATCATCCCATTATCTAAGTACATCCAGTATATAAATATATATATATATATATATTTTTTGATGATGATTATTATTATTATTATATAATCCATAGTTTATGATCTATACATGTATTGATAGGGTTTATCATCCCATTAACCAGTGTAATTACATCATATCATCCCATTAACCATCGTAAGTACTCTATATTATCCCACTATTACATCATATTATCCTGCATTAAAAACCCATTATTATAGAACATTTTGTTATTTTATTATTAGTATTATTGTTATTAGTATTATTATTATTGTTTTCATTATTTTTAGTATTACCAGTAGTTTTTTTATTCTCATTAGTATTATTAGTATTATTATTAAATTATTTAGTATTATTTTTAGTATTATTATATTTAGTATTATTATCAGCATTAGTATTTTTATTATTAGTATTATTATTATATTATCCATAGTTTATGATATTTACATGCATTGATAGGCTTCATCATCCCATGAACCATCGTAAGTACACTATATTATCCCACTATTACATCATATTATCCTATATTGAAAACCCAGTAACCATCGTAATTATCTCAGGGTTTTCGCCTGAATCCAGTCGACCGGCATTGGAAGCTGCTTCGGCGACGCCCCCGAAAGAAATCCATCTGGCGGGGGCGTCAGATCTGCGGCCCTGAGAACCGCGCGGGGAGCAACAAAACATGGCGGCCAGAAGCGAAGACTTGAACGCAACAAGGATGGTGGATTGAATGGATTTTAATGGGATATTTGATGATAGAACATGTTTGTGCAACAATTTGATAAAAGACTTAACTCTACATTCCATTGACTACCAACAAATTGGTAGTTGAACCCTTTTACCCTGTATTTTGTAGTACGTTGAATCTTGCCAATTCTTTATGGGTACTGACTTCAACCAACTTATCATAGATCACTAAAACTCCCCATGTCTCTTGCTTAAACACGGTTAACTCACCATGTTTTTCCTATATATTTTTTCTGGGTGAATTCCCAATTGTTGTATGGTAAAAATATGTAAAAATCATATCTGGTTGGAGGTTTCAAACATTTTTTTAATTTTCCATTTCACATATGGGATGTCATCCCAACCCCATTGACTTTCACTCCATCATTTTTCCAAGAAGGTGAAATTGCACTACCAACCAGGTTATTAACCATCATTAACCATATAATACCATCATCATTAACCATGAAATTTACAGTATATTAACCATATGTTAACCATTTATTAACTATCATTTCATTAACCATATATTAACCATGAAATTAACAGTATATTAGCCATATGTTAACCATATATTGTGGAAGGGACACTATATTAGTTTAATCCCCATCTGAAAATCCGGTTGGTTCTGGAGCGTCGGCGCTGAGGTGGACGCGCGGCTCGTGGTATGCGCCCAAGGAGAGTCAGGCGAGGTGTCCTTGGGATCCTTGGGATGGAGGGTTAGTGGGGCACCCCCACATCATCCATTTCTGGTGGTTTGGAACTGGTGATAGTAGTGATGTAGTGATGTGGAACTAATCTTCCAAGTGATATGCAGTGATGTAGTGATGTAGTGATATGATGTGATAATGGGATGATATATTGGTTCATAGTGATGGTTTTTATCGTGGTTTTCATAGGCTATAAAGCAACAACAGGAATATGATGGTGATCTGGTAGTTTGGAAATATTATTCATTGTAAACGGATCATATGATAACCATTATTATCCCCAAAATGATGATATGGATTATAAATGATAATAATAATAATAGTAATAATAATATGATCTCCCAAGGGTATGTTTGGGATGTAGCTGATATAGTAGCCTATATTTCACTTTATAAAGTCGCTTGGGGGAAATTCCAGTTATAAGTCAGTAAGTCACCCCATGCATGGAATAATGAGCCTAGTTAGAACCATGTATAACCATTCTTAGTTGGCTATGGATCAATGCCTATAGCATTTTTAGCTGGATGAACGTCCATGAATCCCAGCTGATGTGAACAAAAGGGGTACAAGGTAACTTGACCCATCCCCATGTGATCTCCCAAAGGAATGTTGGGGATGTATAGCATGATAAAGGTTATATGTCACTATCTTAACTCTGTTTGGGATATTGATGTGGAATATATATATATATATTATTGTCAATTTTAGTGGGATGATCATCCATTTACCAACTGTGAGAGAGTACCTAGGGTCACAGTTCTATAGAAATGATTCGTGAATACTTGTGAGACTTGAGAAAATTATTCTTAACTTGTGAGTTGATTCTTCAACCATGGGTACGCATTAACCATTCGTTCTCAAGAACATACTCTAGATGTTGGGGAATCATGGGATATGCCTTAAATATAAACATATATATATATACATATACATAACATTATATTCTACCATAGGCTTGATTATGGTTGATAATATGGGTGTTACCCTCAAACGATATGAATATAGTTGAAATTATGGGATGCATTCTTGGTTAAACCATGTTAAACCAGCCATTTGAATTCCATGGCATCGTCAGGGCCAATCCTATGCCCATCTCTATGTGTCCCATGGCCACCTTCGAAGTGACCAATTTCACTACGAGGCGCCACCTGGGCTTTGGTCGCCGGCAACATTTCGATGCAGTAAAAAAAACACTCACAGTTGATAACTAAATTATGACCTCATGTAAGTGATATATATATATATATGTATCATCATCATCATCATCACCATCCCATATAGTATATATATATATCCCATTAACATGGATCTATTATAAAACCATACAATATATATATATGGTCCCGTCCTCCGTCTCTCCACCCCCCCCCCATGGGTTGGGTCCCCAGGTAGTAGCCCCAATTCCCTTCTATTTGCAAGCTATTGGCAGCATTTCTGAGGTCCAGCGTCGTATTTGCTAGGTCTTTGCAGCATTTCTGACTACCAGCCTCGCATTTACTAGGTACATGCTACCTTTTAGGCGACCTACGTAGCACACATACTCCTTCAAAGTACCTACGTGCTACCTATAGTCATACATACATGTGCTATGTATCTACTGTATCTACTTCCTGTTTACTACCTGTGTACTCTGACAACACTACCTCTGTTGAACATATACCGTACCTACCATACATGTCAATGATGCCATGCATACCATACCTATCATATCTATCATACATACCATACATACCATACATATGAAATGTAATTACCACACCTACCATACATACAATAGCATACATACAATAGCAAGCATACATGCCATACATACCATACCTACCTTAGATAGGACATATTCCATACCCATCATAGTAACCATACATACCATACAGACCATACATACTGTCATATCAAACATACCATATCCAACAGACTTACATACCATACCTACCATCCATACAATACCAACCACTCATGCCATACATACCATACCTACCATACATACCAAACATACCATACTTTCCAAACATGCCATACCAGACCGACCATACACACCATACATACCCACCATACCATACCACACCCCCACCACACCACACAGTGCCACACCCCCACCACACCACAGGGGGGGGAGGGGGAAGATCTCATATGGGACCAGTATATGGGACCCATCCACCACACCACAGGGGGGGGAGGGGGACAGTGCCACACCCCCACCACACCACAGGGGGGGGAGGGGGAAGATCTCATATGGGACCAGTATATGGGACCCATCCACCACACCACAGGGGGGGGAGGGGGACAGTGCCACACCCCCACCACACCACAGGGGGGGAGGGGGAAGATCTCATATGGGACCAGTATATGGGACCCATCCCATATGGGGGGGGGAGGGGGGGGGTGGCAGGGCCTGGTGCATATATATATATATATAACCTTAGTGGAGTTATTATCCCAATTGTTGTTACTGTTAAGGGCCATACCTGTGAGGACATGGAATTATATCCACGGAGGGAACATCTGAGATACTGTGGACGGCGGCATCCTGCACCGCACCAGTTGGTAATGATTGGGATTTCACCACTGGGATTCCTATGAAACACTGGTTTATAATGGGATGAGAATGGGATAAATCTACGAACTGGTGCAGAACTTCTTCCCAGTATCTTTGGGGGAATACTTCGAGTAGGAAGATCTAAATCCCAGCGGGGTTGAACATGGACCAGGCAATCCCAATGAGGAGAATGAGGAACAACCGTTTTTTTCACCGAATGAGGTAGCAAATTTTCAATATATAGTTGGCCTAATCCCCAGATACCTAAGTTGGTTATTAACTAGGGTTAAGTTTTGTTTTATGACGGTTTGTGGTCGTTTTGGCAAACTACTTGGGGGAACATCAACCAACCAACATAGGGGGGCATCACCCACCTGTAATTTCAGGGACCATTCCCCTTCATCCTACCCGCAGGATGGCTACAGTCGCTCGGCACTGTCGATGAAAACGTTTGCTTCGGATGTTAAGAGGACTGCAGAACTGCCGCTATCGAAGAAATCGTCAATTTAGCCAATTTATTGCTGGTTGGTGGTTTGGAACATGACTTTTATTTTTCCATCATATTGGGAATGTCATCATCCCAACTGACGAACTCCATCATTTTTCAGAGGGGTTGTTTTACAACCAGAAATTGGATCCTTAGGGGTCCCTGATGTCCCTGATCCTTAGAGATCCTTAGGCAATCTGAAACGGCCTTTCGCGGATCCGCACCGGAATGTAGTGGATCTATATTAGGTGATCATTTTTTCACCGGTCAACGGTTGTTTCTTTATCATTATCATTCATGATTTTCTGCATGAAAGCATGTTACTATCCCACTATGAATGGGATGATTGGATCTCCGTCAACATGATTGACAGCTAAACTGCATTATTAAACCATTATTAACCATAGATTATCCATAGGTTAACCATTATTAACCATATAATAACCATATAAACCATATTAAACCTCCATTTTTGCATCTCCTTCATCGGTTCGCGAGTCGAAGTTTGGAGACTAAAATCGCAAACCCTCAAAAGTGGCCATGCCATGGTCGCGAACGACAAAAATGATGGCCTGCACGGCGCTTCCCAGAAATCATGGTAAATCGTGATGCACAAAAGATTAATGGTACATCTGGAAGTCTCTGCGCGATTTGTCTCGGAAATATGGAGATCAACTCACCAAAGCCAGCATTGTTTGATCATTTACTCACCATAAACCCCAGCATTTCTGAATGAAACCACCATTTTTCCAGCATCGAAGCCATGGTGCCCAGGTCGCGCGGCGCAAGAGGATGAGGCGGATTTTTATAGGAATTAGCCTTCAAAAAGTGATAAACATCATGGAAAAAGTTACTGATTCTTGCGGTTTTTATATGGTTTAGTGGATATGTTGGTTGGAGTTTAGAGAATTCGATTTTGTTGTGGTTTGATGAAAAGTTTGGTTGGATTCTTTTAGACACTTCGATCTTTGATGATTGTTTCAAGCTGGGGACAAGAAGTTCGGAATTGCGAAGTTGGTAACAGACTGAATTCTGCATGGCATGATCATCAATCTATAGGGATTCACATATACCAATTGTGCTTGCACATGCTTGCACCTATGGCAGGGATGACCAAGAACCCCATGACAAGTTGCCATTTTTTGTGACCAGCAATCATACTTGAATCATATCAGAAAATCCAATAGATCCTCGACCCATGAAGAAATGGACAGTCAAGGGGAAGTGGAGAGGTTTTTCGGATCAAGAAGGAGCCTGTGACTTGGTGTTGATGGTATCCAATGATCCAACAATCCTTACCCAAATGCGAACCATGGTGCTGGTATATTTACCTACAACATAACTGGGTGATTATTACCGGTAAATGTTGGTAAGTATTCCAGCACCATGGTTAGACAATGATGTTTTGCCCTGAAACAAGGGATGAAAATTGTTTGACATGAGTTTTATCAGCAAAAGTTGGGGGTTAACCAGCAATGGTTGGACAAACGCTATGACACCAACAATTTGATATTTCACCCATGCTCAGATTATAAATTATGGCACACACACAATAAGTATTAGGATCCACACATATCAAAGATGAAAAGCAAATCCCTTGAATACTCCCCCCAGAGTGTTAGACAGCCGCCCAAGAAACCTTGATTTAGTGGGTCTGTTCATTTTGGGGGGCTCATATGGTGAATATTATATGATATTATATGAGGTCGATTCACGCATAGATTCCCTTTCTGGTCCACAGAAAAATAATTGGTGTACAATTTGCTTTGATCCATGGGCGGCCCTTTTTAAAGCGATGCCCAGCAGTAGCGAAAGTGCGGTGTTTGTGTCAGGTGTCAGCACATATTTGCCATGCTTTTTACTTTATACCACATATGGCAAATGTCCTATCTACTTGATTCTACTTGGTAGATCTTGGTAGTGAATTGGGCATGGAACGATTGTCTTTTCTTCAGATAAGAAAAAAATGTTCCTGCCGTTGTGACGTGGCAGGTTGGTGACTACAAGATCTTTGAAGTGGAGGTGTGGTAGTCCGAAAAAGGGAATTTCTCTGGGATTTGACTTGGTCATTTCCTCGACAACCAGAATTGTTTTTTCAGAGTCGAAGTCGCCAACCAGAACTGGTTGGTGGTTTGGAACATTTGGATGATTTTTCCATATTTTTCCATATATTGGGAATAATAATCCAACCTGACTTTCATACCTTCCAGAGCGGTAGGTTGTTTTACCACCAACCAGAGAAGCTGTGTAACAAAAATCATCAAAAACGGCTGTGTGTTTTGTTTCGTTGGCCTTGGACCACCCTGAGTCGTTAGCCACGAAGTCGTCGCGGCCAGAGTCTGTAGTTCTTCATTGGGTGCTATATAATGCTCTCGTTATTTTATACAGTGCCATATATTATCCATAAAGTATAAGAATTTATAAGAATGTGTTTTTTCCTCAGCATACTCTGGGGAACATCTTAAGATGTTTTTCTAATATCACGAATCAACTTTTTTTTTTAAATGTTGGGTGCGTCTATCTCAGAATACTTTTCCTATCGCATAAAAAAATGGTAACATCACAAGACCTGCCTTTACGGAAGAATCCCCCAATCCAAGGTTTCTTTCTGATTCGGAAATTAGATCAGAATATCATAGAATATCACATGTACATTTTTTTACTTTCCATATATTGGGAATGTCATCATCCCAACTGACGAACTCATATTTTTCAGAGGGGTTGTTTTACCACCAACCATATATATATATATTTATTAACCATCATTAAAACATATATTAACTATTATTAACCATCATTAAAACATATATTAACCATTATTAACAATCATTAACCATATATTAACCATTATTAACCATCATTAAAACACATATTAACCAAAAAATCATCATCATTAACCAACCACCAACCAGGTATGCTCGTTGCATCCCAAAATGTGGAGATCAGGGGACAGTCCGCTGGCCTTGGAACCAGGTCTTTCGACATGGCGCCGCTGGCCTTTGTCCGGCGGTTGTGCCCTGGTCGGCTTACCAGGGCCAAATGGTTGTGCAGTTGAAGTGAAACTGGGGATGTCCCCAAAATTGGATGAACTTGGGGTAAATCCCATGGAAAATCCCAAGAGTGATCCATGAAATAGTGATCCCCATAGTGATCGAACTCTCCATCCAGGGAGTGGCCGAACTTTTTTTAGGTGGGTGAATTCTTCTACAGATGTAGTAAGCTTCAAAGATTTATAACTGGTTTATTTCATGATATATAACCTTAGTCATAATACATAACCTTAGTTACAAGAGTTATAATCCCATGTAGAACCGTTCTGATGGGTCTCCACTTGGGGTCCAAGGTGACAAGGGCGGTGGCCCCGTGAGTGAATCCAGAAAGACTGTAGACCAGGCTCTGTACAACAGATCTATACGGTCTATACGCTCTTACAGACTCTTACAGCCTCTTAAAATACATGGTATAGTTTGACTCAGTCAGTATTTGGGGATGCGTAGCTTGTCATCTTGAGAGTTTGGAATTGGTTTACCCTATGGTATACTAACAGTCTGCTGTGGAAATCATCATTTTTTATAGGTAAATCAAAATTATTTCATGTTCAATAGCAAACTGTTAGTCATTACCAGAGGGTAACCATAATGACCATGGATGGTATAGAAATAACATCAAATAACCATGGATGGGATATGGTGATCCCATGGTTACATCTCATAGTTACCCTCTGGTAAACATACAAAAAGCTATTGAAAATGACCATTTATAGTTATTATAGTGGATTCTCCCATTGAAAATGGTGGATCTTTCAGATCTTTCCATAGTTTTTTGTAGGTTTACCAGGCCGGGTACATCTCAAACCTCACATCTTCGCAACGGCGCGGCTTGGCTTCGCAACGATTGGCCCAGGTCCACGTCTACCACGTGTGTCGTGTGGGACCCCGCTTTGGACGCACCCAGGCGAGGTGCTGGTGGGGGAACTGCTACCGGTGCTGCCTGGGGGCCATTATATCAACATATAGTTACTGGAAACCCATATGATAAGAATTTATGTTATCCATATAGCCTACTGGTAAGGTTGGCTTTGGAAGTAATGGAGGTTTCCCAAGGTTTCCCAAGCAATAGCTGGATGGTTTATAGTGGAAAATCCCTTAAAAAATCCCATGAAAATGGATGATGAACAGGAGCAGCCACATTTTAGGAAACCTCCAAATCATCCACTTGAATAGGACTTTCCATGATAAACCATCCAGCTATTGGGGTACCCCCATTTATGGAAACCTCCAAATATATACAAGGTGGTGCCCAAGTTATAAATTGGTTTACAAACCACAGAAACTAGTTTGATGTATCATATACCATCATATACCATAAGCCGTAGATATTGGGGATATCACAACCAACTTGGCTAACAAACTGTGGCACCAACGATGAGTCAAGATGTTGTAAGATGTTACAATCGTGGCACCATCTGGTGGGGATCTAGAGCAAAATACATTGGAACACCGGACAGGTCGCAAAAGAGCTTGGGGATACAAAGCATATTTCGAATGTATGATGAACTGCTTGGTGGTTTCAAACATTGTTTATTTTCCATCATATATGGGATAATCATCCCAACTGACGAACTCATATTTTTCAGAAGGGGTTGAAACCATCAATCACAGAATTGGATGGCGGGAAAATTTACAGGAAACCCCTATATTTGATGGTAAAAAAACATGGTTTCCTGTAGATTTTCCCTTAAACCAATCCATTGAACCAACCAGAATATTAATGATGAATGTTTAGGTCTTGAAAATCTTGGAATCTCTGGAATATCAACTATATCAACCAACCAATGGCTGGGATTTTTCCAGTGCTCAACCACTTTTGGCGGTGAAAAAAGGCTGTCTTGCCACCATCTCTGGGAGCCAAGGAATTCAGAGCGGTGAACAGTTGGAGTACCAGAGCGGTTTCCACAAGGTGGTGCCCCCGTTCGATAGCTAAGGTGATATAGCTATAGTTAATGGGATTATACACCAACAAACATAACTTGGGGGCCACCACCTTGTATGCCCGAAAAACCGCCATAAATTGGATGATGACTCAGCCGTAACTGTTTGGTTATAATTAGCTGCAAGACTGTTTGGCCGTGGTTTTGTTAGCAGATGCCTCGACCCAGAAACCTTTAACAGCACTTGGTGACACTTTTCATTCGAAAAAAACAAATACAGTACCATGGCGCGGTTCAGTACCAACGGTTTATGGCGAATGGCTGTTACCAGGCATAAATGAGTGATAAATCTAATTCTACATGGTTTAACATATGTTTTCCTAAAATAGGGGAACAATATATACTATATACGGCATATACCAATTTTAATGTATTCACCAAAACAAGTTTGTAATTTGAGCCTTGCTTTTGGTCTCATCAAGATGGTCCAGAGTTCACTCCCATAGAGAGCAACTGTGTCCGTGTCTAGGGAAACCTGAACAGGATGAATCTAGGATAAGGAACACGACATGTTGGTGGTTTGGAACATGATTTCTTTTTTTTCTATCAGTTGGTGGTTGGTGGTTAATAGTGATGGTTAATAGTGGTTAATAGGCTATAAACCAACAACAATGGGAATATGATGGTGATCTGGTTGGTGGTTTGGAACATGACTGGATTATGACTTTTCATTCATATTGGGAATGTCATCATCCCAACTGACGAACTCATAGTTTTCAGAGGGGTTGTTTTGCCACCAACCAGCTAGGATAAGAACAGTTCCAAACAGTTTGGGTTTTAATTATTGATATATATATATCAACCATAACAAAACCCTATACTTAAACTAATTCTATAATAACCAATCCATAGATATCTCAACCATAAACCATAACTTTAGCCAAGCTGATCTACTTACTTCCACCAAGTTAGCTAAACGTATTGGGGAGCACCAGATCCATTCCATGGCGCCATGGCGCTGGCGACGCGCTACTGCCAGAAGTTCCCATTGCTAGGCCAGGTAGAAAGAGGGAAAGGATGGCTGAATGTACTGAATATTCCAAAAAAAACCATAGTGACTGGATGATTATTTTACACTTTTACTAGTGATAGTTGTAATAGGTAAATAGTTATAGTGATATGATTTAATAATCATGATAATGGTGACATAATACTGGTGGTAATGTTTACTAATTAATACGAAAAGCCATGATAATACTAAGGAAAAGCGATCAGTTTCTTTTTTATCTGTCTGCTGGTTCCTCTACATATATCATGTCATTATCCAGTGAATTTCCTTAGGTTCTACAAGGTGCGGACACCCCAGCTGTGTATGTGGATTTATAATTTGCATTCATAGCCCTTAAACAGTCATAACTGGTTTAAAATGATATATAACCAACGAGTTAGGAGTTATATTCCCATTAATATCCGCTAAAGGCCATAACTGTATAGTGGTTTCATGGCCAGAAAACCCTAGTGAAATTGGAGTTATCATACACTTTCGCTACCGTAAACCGTGGCCCCAACTTGTATGTCTAGAAGCTTTCCCTCTGGCGGCAGGCTGTGGATTGCAGCTGGCTAGAAGGCTGGTTGGTGGTTTGGACCATTTTTTTTTCCACAATATATGGAATATATCCCAACTGACTGATATTTTTCAAGATGGTTAAAAACACCAACCAGCTATTGATATCCCTATAAATCCAAAATATCACACAAAATATACGAAAAAAACACCATTATTGGTGAAATCAGCATGAACAGTCACCATCACAAATCACCATTCAAACACATATGATGGACATTTTCTCCTATTGAGATCCCTATTAATATCATCCCTTTTTATATATATACACTGTATATCCCATATAAATCCATATAAATCCAGGATATCTCCCATGGTCCCATTATGGTCCCAGCACTCCAGGTGCTGCGCTGCAGCGCTGCCGCGAGCGGCTGTTGGACCTCGGAACGGTGGGCGGAACGGATGCGGCCTGCAGGGCCTTGCAGGAGGCGGGTCCACCGCGGACGGCGGGTCGACGACCGAAGCCTGTTTTCCCGAAGCCTGCAAGGTGGTGCCCCCCAAGTGATGTTTGTTGGTTTATAAATGTTATAAATGTTATAAATCCCAATAACTATCGTTATCAACTCCAATTTCACTATGTTTTATAGGTGATTTTTATTCCCATGAAAACTAGTTCGATATATCACCAACAAAAACCATAGTGAAATTGGAGTTATAAACGCACCAACTGAACGCTATCGAACGGGGGCACCACCTTGTGGAAATCATCCCCAAAAAGCTGAAGTTAATTCAGGTTGGTCGTGAAATATGATCATTTTTAGCCAGTTATATGTATTACTATCCATCACTGGCGATTTAAATTTACCATTATCTAGCTTTCTATTGATGTTTATCTGATCATTTTTTGCCAGATGGTGATGGTGATGGTGATGGTGATGGTGATGGATGGTGATGGTTAATATTGGTTTCCTACGGATCCAAACACTGTCTGGGAAGGTACCAAAAAAACCTATTGACTATAGTCATCATACCCCAGTCCCACTTCCTAAGAAGGTACGGCTGGATCCATAGGGGTTAATATTGGTTTATGAGTTATGAGAGTTTTTTTTATGGTTTAAATAAGGGTTTGTTCATAAGTGTTTATATATGTATAATGGATTATAAGGGTTGATAACAATGGTTTTGGAGGGTTGGTACTGATTTATCATGGTTAAAAGTGGTTAACAATATTGCATTTATTGGATTTCACGATCAAAAAATGGGTGTTCCCATATTCACTGATGTTATTCTCCAAATAGAATCTAGGAAACTCTAATGTTTGGTGTTTTTTTATTGAGCAACGGGTCTGAGTCTACTGAAACTCATTTCGGATGTTTGCAAAGAATCCACAGAGATTCCTTGGCGTACCCGGAGTTGTTGACCCCCAATGGAAGCTTCCATTTGTTCAATGCCCCAATCAAAAATCACCCGCGGTTTTCCGTTATAACCATGACCAATATAAATAACTTCGATGATTCTGTTGTTCCCCCATGATAACGGAAACCCCAGTCATTCCTCCGCGTATCTGTCACCCGTCCCTGCCTGTGGCGTTTTCAGCTCTGAACTCTGCGCTTGTACGGCCCCCACTGGGGCGCCCATTTGTAAAGACGGCGCGGGGCGGACCATGGGGGTCGCATGCAGTTGCCAGACCGTTGTTGAGGTGCCTCGGTCAACATTTGCTGCGGATCCAATTTATAGATACACCACTAGATACACCCACAGTAGAATTTATAAGTACAACCCTTGAAAAAGGATCGAACAGGCTGAATGGATCCTGTTCGTTTGGTATGATATGTTTCTTTCTATATCTCTTTTTGGAGGTTGCTATGGGAACTGGGATTCCAAGACGATTGACTCACCAATGGCCGATCGAGGCCAGTATGCGGAATCATCTCATGAACAAATGAGTGGGTTGAATGGATGTTCCAGAGTTATGGTCCGGTCATTTACCAGTTACAAGTCAGTGAAATAACCCCATTCATGATCATTTATGGAATGATAATACCATGTGTAGCCATAAGATAAACAATCGTAAAGGATTTTAACTGCAGACGTCTTGCGATCGATATATGTTGCATCTTGCTTTCGTGCCTTCCTACATTAGATCCTATGAGGGGAATCCTTCAACTGGTTCCCTAGTGATTTTGCCAATGCACATAGGAATCCAATCAAAATAGGACGATGATCCCGCTGAACTTTCAGCGCCTTGGGGCACAACGGTAAATGTTGAGCCACCAAATATTAATTAATCATGTATAATCATGTTTACATTCCCAATGACATGATGTATGTATATATATATATATATATATCCGTACATGATTATCCTGTGGTTTCCCATATCAAAGTAATTGTATCCAACTTAACTGCATTTAACACTACCACATTCCCTAGTTGCCCTAGTTATTCCCTAGTTCATCTAGGTTTACACAAAAACTTCGCAAAAAATTGGGGCTTATGAGGCCCTGGGGCCTTGTACTCACCTATTCATCCCCTTAAAATTTTCGGGAAAATCTTCCGATGCAGGACCAGTCAACAGAACTGGTGAGCTGCGCGAAGCCGGATGGTGCCGTGGCCATTGAAGATATGGATTGTATTGGATTGTGTATAGAGAGTGATATACCCTCTGGTAAACGTTTACAAAACTAGGGAAATCCCCATATTCTATGGGAAAACTTACTATAGACTAAAAATGGTTATATAACATCTGGTTGGTG
This sequence comes from Cladocopium goreaui, assembly GCA_947184155.2. Classification (NCBI taxonomy): domain Eukaryota; class Dinophyceae; order Suessiales; family Symbiodiniaceae; genus Cladocopium; species Cladocopium goreaui. The sequence goes on from CAMXCT020001213.1 coordinate 668,796, forward strand.
GTTTGGAACATGACTTTTATGACTTTCCATATCTTGGGAATAATGATCCCAACTGGCTTTCATATTTTTCAGAGGGGTTGGAACCACCAACCAGGTGATATATCTTGGATTATCAATGTATAGTTTTTTTTCAAACATAATGGAATCATGATGGATTACATGATTTCGAACACGTTTGGATGATAGTTAGAGTGGGTTTATGGGCGAATGCAAACCATTTATAGTGCTTCAATTGAGATTTTTGGGTTGGTGGTTTCAAATAGCTTCTTATTGTGTACCGTATTTGGGGATCTTATAAACAGAATGATGCTGTTTGTTGATTGGACACATTTGATCAGGGTACAAATGGGAAATTTGTGGTAATAATTAATAAAGTAATACCTTTCATTCTCGCTAAGAGCAAAAGCAAAACTATTTTGATTAGCAACTACCTACTACCAATCGCGATAAGCATGTATCTCTACCGTCTATACCGTTATAGTATCTATAGCTAGAATGATTATTTAGTGTCATTGTAAATACTATAGATCAAAAATAAACCAGACAAACGCATTTATGATGGTTTGTACCGGTTAATAATCATACTAATCATATCTTTATCCCTAGAATCCAAATGACCCTCTGGTTTTGTCAACGCCCTATAATCCCTTGCTCATAATACTAAACCGACACCCTTGCGAATAATAAACACTTGGGGAAGTTTTTAATATTACTCTCTGGTTATTTGTTACATAGCCATGGAAAATCCCCAAAAGAAATGGAGCTTTCGTTGGGAAAATCGAATCTATTTCGATTGGGGCCATGGCTTTACCATGGCGAAGCGTCAGTCATAACCAGAAGGTAACCACTATTAACCACTATTAAATCACTATTAACCACTATTGGCCATGATTAACCATAGATTAACCAGAGATTAACCATAGATTAACCATAGATTATCCATAGATTAACCATAGATTAACCATAGATTAACCATAGATTAACCATAGATTAACCATAGATTAACCAGAGATTAACCATAGATTATCCATAGATTAACCATAGATTAACCATAGATTAACCATAGATTAACCATAGATTATCCATAGATTAACCATAGATTAACCATAGATTAACCATAGATTAACCAGAGATTAACCATAGATTAACCATAGATTAACCATAGATTAACCAGAGATTAACCATAGATTATCCATAGATTAACCATAGATTAACCATAGATTAACCATAGATTAACCATAGATTATCCATAGATTAACCATAGATTAACCATAGATTAACCATAGATTAACCATAGATTAACCATAGATTAACCAGAGATTAACCATAGATTAACCATAGATTAACCAGAGATTAACCATAGATTAACCATAGATTAACCATAGATTAACCAGAGATTAACCAGAGATTAACCATAGATTAACCAGAGATTAACCATAGATTAACCAGAGATTAACCAGAGATTAACAGAGAGAGATTTATTCACCAGCGAAACATAGATTAACCATAGATTAACCAGAGATTAACCAGAGATTAACCAGAGATTAACCAGAGATTAACCAGAGATTAACCATAGATTAACCAGAGATTAACCATAGATTAACCAGAGATTAACCATAGATTAACCAGAGATTAACCATAGATTAACCATAGATTAACCAGAGATTAACCATAGATTAACCAGAGATTAACCATAGATTAACCAGAGATTAACCATAGATTAACCATAGATTAACCAGAGATTAACCATAGATTAACCAGAGATTAACCATAGATTAACCAGAGATTAACCATAGATTAACCAGAGATTAACCATAGATTAACCAGAGATTAACCAGAGATTAACCATAGATTAACCAGAGATTAACCATAGATTAACCAGAGATTAACCATAGATTAACCAGAGATTAACCATAGATTAACCAGAGATTAACCAGAGATTAACCATAGATTAACCAGAGATTAACCATAGATTAACCAGAGATTAACCATAGATTAACCAGAGATTAACCATAGATTAACCATAGATTAACCAGAGATTAACCAGAGATTAACCAGAGATTAACCAGAGATTAACCAGAGATTAACCAGAGATTAACCAGAGATTAACCAGAGATTAACCAGAGATTAACCAGAGATTAACCATAGATTAACCAGAGATTAACCAGAGATTAACCAGAGATTAACCATAGATTAACCAGAGATTAACCAGAGATTAACCAGAGATTAACCATAGATTAACCAGAGATTAACCAGAGATTAACCAGAGATTAACCAGAGATTAACCATAGATTAACCATAGATTAACCATAGATTAACCAGAGATTAACCAGAGATTAACCAGAGATTAACCATAGATTAACCAGAGATTAACCAGAGATTAACCAGAGATTAACCAGAGATTAACCAGAGATTAACCAGAGATTAACCATAGATTAACCAGAGATTAACCATAGATTAACCAGAGATTAACCAGAGATTAACCAGAGATTAACCATAGATTAACCAGAGATTAACCATAGATTAACCAGAGATTAACCATAGATTAACCAGAGATTAACCATAGATTAACCAGAGATTAACCATAGATTAACCAGAGATTAACCAGAGATTAACCAGAGATTAACCAGAGATTAACCAGAGATTAACCAGAGATTAACCAGAGATTAGCCAGAGATTAACCAGAGATTAACCAGAGATTAACCAGAGATTAACCAGAGATTAACCAGAGATTAACCAGAGATTAACCAGAGATTAACCAGAGATTAACCAGAGATTAACCAGAGATTAAACCAGAGATGAACAGAGATAACCCCATAGTTAACCAGAGGATAACAGAGATTAGTAACCAGGAGATTAACCAGAGATTAACATAGATTAAACCAGAGATTAGCGGAGATTAACAAGGTAACCAGAGATTAACCAGAGGATGAACCATAGACTTAACAAGAGATTAACCAGAGGATGAAAACCAGAGATTACCAGAGATTAAACCAGAGATTAAACAGAGCTTAACCAGAGATAACCAGCGATTAACCAGAGACTTAACCAGAGATTAACAGAGATTAACCAGAGAGTAACAGAGATTGCATTCACCAGAGATTCACCAGAGATTCACCAGAGATTCACCAGAGATTCACCAGAGATTCACCAGAGATTAACCAGAGATTAACCAGAGATTAACCAGAGATTAACCAGAGATTAACCAGAGATTCACCAGAGATTCACCAGAGATTCACCAGAGATTCACCAGAGATTCACCAGAGATTAACCAGAGATTCACCAGAGATTAACCAGAGATTCACCAGAGATTCACCAGAGATTCACCAGAGATTCACCAGAGATTCACCAGAGATTCACCAGAGATTCACCAGAGATTCACCAGAGATTCACCAGAGATTCACCAGAGATTCACCAGAGATTCACCAGAGATTCACCAGAGATTAACCAGAGATTAACCAGAGATTAACCAGAGATTAACCAGAGATTAACCAGAGATTAACCAGAGATTAACCAGAGATTAACCATAGATTAACCAGAGATTAACCAGAGATTAACCAGAGATTAACCAGAGATTAACCATAGATTAACCAGAGATTAGCCAGAGATTAACCAGAGATTAACCAGAGATTACCCAGAGATTAACCATAGATTAACCAGAGATTAACCAGAGATTAACCAGAGATTAACCAGAGATTAACCAGAGATTAACCAGAGATTAACCAGAGATTAACCATAGATTAACCATAGATTAACCATAGATTAACCAGAGATTAACCAGAGATTAACCAGAGATTAACCAGAGATTAACCAGAGATTAACCATAGATTAACCAGAGATTAACCATAGATTAACCAGAGATTAACCAGAGATTAACCAGAGATTAACCATAGATTAACCAGAGATTAACCAGAGATTAACCAGAGATTAACCAGAGATTAACCAGAGATTAACCATAGATTAACCAGAGATTAACCAGAGATTAACCAGAGATTAACCATAGATTAACCAGAGATTAACCAGAGATTAACCAGAGATTAACCATAGATTAACCAGAGATTAACCAGAGATTAACCAGAGATTAACCAGAGATTAACCAGAGATTAACCAGAGATTAACCAGAGATTAACCAGAGATTAACCAGAGATTAACCAGAGATTAACCATAGATTAACCAGAGATTAACCAGAGATTAACCAGAGATTAACCAGAGATTAACCAGAGATTAACCAGAGATTAACCAGAGATTAACCAGAGATTAACCATAGATTAACCATAGATTAACCAGAGATTAACCAGAGATTAACCAGAGATTAACCAGAGATTAACCAGAGATTAACCATAGATTAACCAGAGATTAACCAGAGATTAACCAGAGATTAACCAGAGATTAACCATAGATTAACCAGAGATTAACCAGAGATTAACCAGAGATTAACCAGAGATTAACCAGAGATTAACCAGAGATTAACCAGAGATTAACCATAGATTAACCAGAGATTAACCAGAGATTAACCATAGATTAACCAGAGATTAACCAGAGATTAACCAGAGATTAACCAGAGATTAACCAGAGATTAACCAGAGATTAACCAGAGATTAACCAGAGATTAACCAGAGATTAACCAGAGATTAACCAGAGATTAACCATAGATTAACCAGAGATTAACCAGAGATTAACCAGAGATTAACCAGAGATTAACCAGAGATTAACCAGAGATTAACCAGAGATTAACCAGAGATTAACCAGAGATTAACCAGAGATTAACCAGAGATTAACCAGAGATTAACCAGAGATTAACCAGAGATTAACCATAGATTAACCATAGATTAACCAGAGATTAACCAGAGATTAACCAGAGATTAACCAGAGATTAACCAGAGATTAACCAGAGATTAACCAGAGATTAACCAGAGATTAACCAGAGATTAACCAGAGATTAACCAGAGATTAACCAGAGATTAACCAGAGAATTACAGAGATTTACCAGAGATTAACCAGAGATTAACCAGAGATGAAACCAGAGATTAACCAAGATTAACAGAGACTTCCAGAGATTAACCAGAGATTAACCAGAGATGACCAGAGATTAACCAGAGATTAACACCAGAGATTAACCATAGATTACCCAGAGATTAACCAAGGATTAACCATAGATTAACCATGAAAAAAAGGAAAATTTTACCAGAGATTAACCAGAGATTACCAGAGTTTACCATAGATTAACCAGAGAATTAACCCTGATTAAACCAGAGATTAACCAGAGATTACCAGAGATTAACCAGATATTACATAGTTAACCAAGATTAACCAAAATTAACCAGAGATTAACCAGAGATATTACCAGAGATTAACCAGAGAGTACCCATAGAATTAACCAGAGATTAACCATAGATTAACCATAGATTAACCAGAGATTAACCATAGATTAACCAGAGATTAACCAGAGATTAACCAGAGATTAACCAGAGATTAACCATAGATTAACCAGAGATTAACCAGAGATTAACCAGAGATTAACCAGAGATTAACCAGAGATTAACCAGAGATTAACCAGAGATTAACCATAGATTAACCAGAGATTAACCAGAGATTAACCAGAGATTAACCAGAGATTAACCAGAGATTAACCAGAGATTAACCAGAGATTAACCATAGATTAACCAGAGATTAACCAGAGATTAACCATAGATTAACCAGAGATTAACCAGAGATTAACCAGAGATTAACCATAGATTAACCAGAGATTAACCAGAGATTAACCAGAGATTAACCAGAGATTAACCAGAGATTAACCATAGATTAACCAGAGATTAACCAGAGATTAACCAGAGATTAACCAGAGATTAACCAGAGATTAACCAGAGATTAACCAGAGATTAACCATAGATTAACCAGAGATTAACCAGAGATTAACCAGAGATTAACCAGAGATTAACCAGAGATTAACCATAGATTAACCAGAGATTAACCAGAGATTAACCAGAGATTAACCAGAGATTAACCAGAGATTAACCAGAGATTAACCAGAGATTAACCAGAGATTAACCAGAGATTAACCAGAGATTAACCATAGATTAACCATAGATTAACCATAGATTAACCAGAGATTAACCAGAGATTAACCAGAGATTAACCATAGATTAACCAGAGATTAACCAGAGATTAACCAGAGATTAACCAGAGATTAACCAGAGATTAACCATAGATTAACCAGAGATTAACCAGAGATTAACCAGAGATTAACCAGAGATTAACCAGAGATTAACCATAGATTAACCAGAGATTAACCAGAGATTAACCAGAGATTAACCATAGATTAACCAGAGATTAACCAGAGATTAACCAGAGATTAACCAGAGATTAACCATAGATTAACCAGAGATTAACCAGAGATTAACCAGAGATTAACCAGAGATTAACCAGAGATTAACCAGAGATTAACCAGAGATTAACCAGAGATTAACCAGAGATTAACCATTAACCAGAGATTAACCAGAGATTAACCAGAGATTAACCAGAGATTAACCAGAGATTAACCAGAGATTAACCAGAGATTAACCATAGATTAACCAGAGATTAACCAGAGATTAACCAGAGATTAACCAGAGATTAACCATAGATTAACCAGAGATTAACCATAGATTAACCATAGATTAACCAGAGATTAACCAGAGATTAACCAGAGATTAACCATAGATTAACCAGAGATTAACCAGAGATTAACCATAGAGATTAACCATAGATTAACCAGAGATTAACCAGAGATTAACCATAGATTAACCAGAGATTAACCATAGATTAACCAGAGATTAACCAGAGATTAACCATAGATTAACCAGAGATTAACCATAGATTAACCAGAGATTAACCATAGATTAACCAGAGATTAGGCGGTCCCATCCCAGGTGCAACGTCAGAGCTGAAGGAGAAGGATCCGATGGATCCGGCGATTTGATGATGGATGGAAGCCCTGGAAAACCATGGCAAAAAACGATGGAAAGATCCAGCATTTTATAGCTGGGTAAATGAAACAAGTTACTGTAAATAGCTGGGTAAATCCACCATTTTATAGCTGGCAATGTTCTTTTTTTGTTATGTTAAATTGTGAAAAATTACCAGAGTGTACTGTAAACTAACCAGGTAAAGTCACAATTTCTATGGACGATGGAAAATCCTTTTTTTTATGGGTAAATCCAGAATAAATGGGCCATTTTCAATAGTTTTTTTGTATGTTTACCGGAGGGTATAGAACATGGTGATGAAAATGATGTGGTGATTTCTGACATCAAATCTGGTGGTGATATAATTTTTCTATGTTCATGGTGCTATAATGGTGATATGATGTGTTTTTTTATATGGTGACATCGAATCTTGTATGGTAATTCTGTGAAGATCCCCAGCAACCCGACTCGGAGCTCGAGTTTACGAAGTTACTATATCCATTTGGGTAAATTACCCTCTGGTAAACGTTTACATAGCTATTGAAAATCACCATTTTTTAATGGGAAAATCAACGATTCATTTTCAATAGCTATGTTAAATTACCAGAGGGTATCATATTTCACTCACCTGAATTAAGTTCGGCCATTTGGGGATGATTTCCCGCAACAAAAACCCATGGATTCCAGGCTTCGGTCGTAGTGAGAGGTTCGGTGGTTGACCCATGGAAATCATGGGTAGCCTCTGGTGATTTAGCAGCCATGGAAAGTGTAGCCAGGGCCCAAAAATAAATTGCTGATGTATGATGAAATGGTGATTTCTTGATTTTCATGTATAATGTATAATGATAATTATATATATACTGTCGTGGGAGAAAGGTACCATCCTCCTGGACTCAAGTTCATGGGTTGGTCGTCACAAGCTGTACACTATGAAGAGTCCAGCAACATGCATATCGGTGCGTCACGACTGGGGGCAGATATGGCTGAAAAAGAGGGGCTAGCCTGGGCAGCACTCTGGCGACTCAGTCAGAATTGGAGCATTGCCACTTGTTTTCGTTCGGATTCTCGTACGGCACTTGGACAAGCTGAAGGAACAGTCGGCACTACGCAGGTGGACGAGATCTTTGGCTTCATGCGTGGAGTTTTTCAGGCAGTAGAATCAGCGCTGGAGCCCCACAATGTGGCTTATTCACATGTACCTGGACATGCAGGCGAAGTGTGGAATGAGCTATGTGACTGGCTGGCAAAGGAGGAACGAAGGAGCAGCTTTTACTGTCCCAGGCCTACACTTGACGTGCAAAAATGGAAGAGAGCCATGGGCCACATTTGGATGCTATTCAATCAACATGATGATCTACCAGCCTTCTGTGGGGTTGGGTTTCATGCACCTCCACCCAGCTTGCCATCCGGAGCGACAGCACCCTTGTTGCCAAGCAAACCGCAGCACCGACACAGAAAGCTTGTCTTCACTATGAGCGTGTGTTCTGCCAACGTTCAATCACTCAGCAGTGGTCCACATGGTCATGCAGGGAAGATAGCGTACCTTCGACAACAAGTTCGAGCTCTTCATTTCAACTTCTTGGGCATTCAGGAGGCGAAGACCCAAGAGACATGCACCTACGTTGACCAAGTCTATCGCCTGGCCAGTGGATGTGAACGGCAGCAACAAGGTGTGGAATTGTGGATCAACATGGCTCAACCCTATGGGCACCTCAATGGCAAGCCTTGCTACTTCGAGAAAGGTGACTTCCAGATCACACTCAAAGACCCTCGGATCCTCATGGTGCGTGTCGACACTCAGTTTTGGAATGGATGGATTGTGGTTGCATACGCGCCACAAAGTGGCATCAGCAGGGGAGAGAGGGCAGACTGGTGGCAACACTTTGCTGAAGTCACACAAAGCAGAAGAGAACATGAGCCGCTGATTGTCTTGATTGATGCGAATGCGGCCCCAGGAGATTTTGATGGTAAGGCAGTTTACAAGAGGGACCTGGCGACCTCTTCAAGCACGGAGTTCATGCGGGAGTTTGCGGAGGCCCATGATCTTTTCCTACCTTGCACTACATCAGCACATGTTGGTGACATTTGCACATGGACCGATCCGAGTGGCACGCACTCCTACTGCATCGACTATATCATGCTCTCCCGCCACTTTGCAGAAGCTTGTAAGACTTCACAAATTGCTGAGGAGTTTGACAATGCCTCCTCAGACCATGTTGCACCTCTTGTGGAATTGGAGTGGACAGCGACAGTTCAGGTGCACAGACCCAAGAAGCAAAGATCTCCTGCCTACGACGCAACACAAATCTCGGCCACCGTTGTTGCTGATATTCTTCAGAATTATACACCAGCAGCATGGCATACTGATATTGAGAGCCAGGTTGACAATCTCAACGAGGCGATCCTTCATGGTCTCTGTCAAGCCTGCCCCAAGTCTGGCACACAGGCCAAGAAGCCCTACATGAGCGAGGAGCTATGGCAGTTGCGACAGCACAAATAAACTCCAGACGCGCAAGAGGCTGAAAGACATCAGTAGAAGACAGCGAGAAGAAAGTTTGGTGTGCTTTTTCAAGCTTTGGCATGCGGTGAAGAAGCAGGACAAGCCAATCTCTGGCACTCAAATGTGGGAGTATGGCAATTTCCTCCTCTTGCAGTCCCTCCGATGTTCGGCAAGATTGTTTCATTACACCATCAAGCTTCGAGGGAAGCTCAAGAATGCCAAACAGAATCACATCAAAGCCAAGATTGAGAGTCTCCCAGAGGGTGCGTCAGCTGCAACCATCCTGCACGAAATGCGCCCAATACTGGGACCATCCAACTTGAAGAAGGTCAAAACGGCCACCTTGCCGTATGTGAGAAAGGAGAATGGAGAGATCTGTACACTACCGAATGAGGCAGTTGATACCTGGCTGACATTCTTCAGCACGATGGAAGCAGGAGAACGTTTGCCTCTTGAAGAACAAAGGGAGCTCTGGATTCGAAACCTTGCTGACCTCCAACAAAGCTCCTTCACCATTGATGGGGAACATCTTCCACGCTTGCTCGACCTTGAAGCGGCGCTACGGCGTGTGAACCCACAGAAGGCCACAGGGCCTGATCATGTGCACCCTCGTTTTTGCTGTGCAGCTCCGCATCGACTTGCTCGCAAGCTTTACGGGGCATTGATGAAGTTGCTCACACATGGGCAGGAGTCTCTCTGCCACAAGGGAGGTTTGCTGCACCCGGTGTGGAAAGCCAAAGGAGCGAAAGACCTATGCACATCTTTTCGGAGTATTTTAGTGTCCAGCCACATCGGCAAAAGTCTTCATCGCAGCATTCGCCAACATCAGGCCACCCTCTTCAGTGCCTTCCTTCAGAGAGAGCAGATAGGAGGACGGCCGCGAGCTCCCGTCACTTTGGGAGTACACATTGGTCGTGCTTTTCTGCGAGCACGAAAGGCACAAGGGCACAATGTGGCGATGCTGTACCTTGACCTCACGGAGGCGTTTTATCGCATCCTGAGACCTCTTGTGGTTGGCGGTGAGATTGATGACGAGCTGGTTCTCTATGTTGGTGCTCGACTTGGACTTTCGGAGGATCTTTTGGAAGACCTTCATCGTCACCTGGCCGAGCCGACAGCGGTAGAATGTGCCCACCTGCCGCAGCATTTGCAGCTCACTCTGCGGGCGTTGCACCAAGACACCCATTTTCATGTCAAGGGGCAGGAGGACAGCTGCAGGACGAGGCTCGGTTCTCGTCCGGGGGACTGTTTTGCGGATGTCATCTTTTCATATTTGTGGTGCCGCATTTTGACACGCCTTCAAGATCAGCTCAGCTCCCTGGGCATTGGCGAGGTCTTCCCCAAGCAGACAGGTTTGGTTTTGAAAGCAGCTGAAGGTGACGGTCCTATTGAATACTGCAGCTTTCTCGGTCCAACGTGGATGGACGATACATGCGTCTGCATCTCAGATGTCTGCCCGCAGGCCTTGGAGCACAAGATCACACAAGCTGCCAGTGAGCTTCTTTTTTTGTGCGATTCTCATGGGCTTTCTCCAAATCTTTCTCCAGGCAAGACGGAGGCGCTTTTGGTTTTCCAAGGTAAGGGCTCAAAGCAGATGCGTGTCAAGTACTTTGGACCAAATTCAGAGAATGTGATCACGACAATTGGGGAGCGGGGGCTGCGCAAAATCAAGGTTGTGGGCCACTACACCCATTTAGGATGCGTCATCCACCACCGCTCCGACAATAGGAAAGAAGCCAGAAGACGCATCGGCATTGCGCAACAAGCTTTCACTCAGCACCGTCGTCATCTTCTTCAAAATCCACAATTGCAGCCAGGCAAACGCATCGAACTTTTCAAGACGCTCATCTTGAGTCGTTTCAGTTTTGGTACGGAGTCCTGGACCTTTGAAGATCACAAGAGCAGAGAACATGTGCATAATTCTTTGATGCGTCTTTTTCGTCGACTTTTGAAAGTACCACATGATGCTCACCTCACCGACGAGGACATCCTGGTTGGCACTGGGCTCAATAGCCCGACGGAAATTCTTCGCATATCAAGACTCCGTTACCTGGGCACCCTGTACAGATGCGGTGACTTGGTTCCATGGGGCCTGCTCAACAGTGACACCGAGTGGAAGAGACTCTTGGCAGATGACTTGGATTGGATGTGGATGCAACTTCGTGCGGCCTCCACGCTGACTAATCCTGCTGACAGAATTGGTCCATGGGAGTCAATATGGCTCTATCACCCGTCCTACTGGAAGAGGTTGGTACGACGGGCAGGCAAACATGCCCTCTTGCAACGACAGAGAAGTCATCGTGTGGGACAATTTCATGGGCGCTTTTGTCTCCTTTTTGAACAAGTTCTTCCTGGGCACTTTAAGCAGCACAGAGTTGAACGCTCTCCCATTGAGACGGAGGAAGTACACGCCTGCATGCAATGTCGGCAGGTCTTTGCCAGCAAAGGAGGATTAGGAGCGCACAGCTTCAAGCGGCATGGCACAGTGGCCAAAGTCAGGTTCCTCTTTGACAAGACCAGCTGCGGAGCATGTCTCAAAGAGTATCATACCTTCAGCAAACTTCAAGCACATCTCAGCAACTCCGGTGCTTGCAGAAGGGTCCTTTGGGGACGGCGACGATACAACGGACCGGGTCATGGAACAGGCTCCATGATTGATCGTCAACTTTGCCAGCAGCATGATGGCATTCTTCCGCCGCTTCAAGGACACGGCCCTCATCTACCAGCCCGGGCGCTTGTTGAGATCCCGGAGTACGACCTTGAGCTGGCGGAGTGCATCTACATGGCCCTTGTGGAGTGCGAGGACAAGAACCTGGTTGAGCAAGTGGTACGGGAGATCCTATCCACACGTTCTTCATCCTGGCGTTCATGCAGGGCATCACTATACTATATGCTGGAGGAGCTCACGACAGAGGACATCGAGGCCTTGGACCTTGGGGATATTGACGTGAAGCAGATCTTAAACTTCCTGGCCACGACTGAGGCCTGGCCTTTTCTTATGGAGGCCCCCACACATGCGCGCACAATCCTGGCGGAAGAGCAGCTGGCCGCCTGGCATGGCCGGAGTTTGAGTTCCTCGAACTCACAGGGTTTGTGGGGTGCTCCCAGCCGCAAACCCACGGGGCTGTTGCTTCTCAATATGACCTCCATGGTGGCGCAGCTTCGAAGATGGCAAGTCGCGTCAGACGTCCCACGAGGGATCTCCATCGGCCTCACCAAGGAGGGGATCTGGGCGACTAGCCTCTTGAAGGAATATCCTCCTGCATTATGTGCAGGACTTGCAGGAGGATTTGTTTCCACTCTACAGGAACACCCTGTAGACGATTTTGTGGTTCCAACTAGCGATTTCCGAAGGCAGGCCAAAGACATGATTGTGTCTGAAATGGGGCCATGTGCAGGCCCGGACTTCGCACATTAGTTGAGTTCCACATTTTAGGGTTTCTTTTTCACCTGTCGCTGGCAGGAACTTTGCAAGGCCGCAGCTTACGCTTCTTGGTGCCTGGAAGGGAAAAAATATAGTATATGTAATATATATATATATATATATAGTATATGTAATATATATATATTATATTATATTATAATATATATATATATATGGTCACCCCCCCCTCCAATTGAAAGGGGACATTGGTCGCTTGTGACCCTAATCACTGTTTCTACGTTTTGAAGTAAAAAAGATAGGGTCACAAGTGACCAGGTGTGCTCGAAGTCCCACACCTGCCACACGAAAATGGTGCGGCCCCTTTGTGGTCGCCTGTGACCCTACTCGTGCCCGAAGCATGATTTTTGGAGGAAGTCTCGCAGAAAAGCTTCGTTTTTGAGTTTCGTAGCTTCATTTTTGAAGGAAGTCTCGCAGAAAAGCTTCGTTTTTGAGTTTCGCAGCTTCATTTTTGAAGGAAGTCTCGCAGAAAAGCTTCGTTGTAGAGCTTCGAAGCATCATTTTTGAAGGAAGTCTCGCAGAAAAGCGTCGTTTTAGACCTTCGAAGCTTCATTTTTGAAGGAAGTCTCGCAGAAAAGCTTCGTTTTAGAGCTTCGAAGCTTCATTTTTGGAGGAAGTCTCGCAGAAAAGCTTCGTTTTAGGGCTTCGAAGCTTCATTTTTGAAGGAAGTCTCGCAGAAAAGCTTCGTTTAAGGGCTTCGAAGCTAGGTTTTTGAGTTTGGAAGCTTCAGTTTTGAAGGAAGTCTCGTAGAAAAGCTTCGTTTTAGAGCTTCGAAGCTTCATTTTTGAAGGAAGTCTCGCAGAAAAGTTTTTGTGTTTGAGTTTCGAAGCTTCATTTTTGTAGGAAGTCGCGCAGAAAAGCTTCGTTTAAGGGCTTCGAAGCTACATGTCATTTATTTATTTATCTATCTATCTATCTATCTATCTATCTATCTATCTATGTGTCTATCTATCTATCTATCTACCTATCTAATTATCTATCTATCTATCTATCTATCTATTTATCTATCTATCTATCTATCTCTATCTATCTATCTCTCTATCTATCTTGTTATCTTATCTTATCTCATCTTATCTTATCTATCTATCTATCTATCTATCTATCTATCTCTCTATCTATCTTGTTATCTTATCTTATCTTATCTCATCTTATCTTATCTTATCTCATGTTATCTTATCTTATCTTATCTTAACTTATCTTATCTTATCTTATCTTATCTATCTATCTATCTATCTATCTATCTATCTATCTCTCTATCTCTCTCTATCTCTCTATCTATCTATCTATCTCTCTCGCTCTCCCTTTCTATCTTGTTATCGCTGTATCTCTTTACCTCAAGTTCTAAAAACGGTCCGAACATGGTGTGTTTTGTACATGTTGACTCTCTCTCTCTCTCTCTCTTTCTATCTCTTTATCTCTCTATCTCTCATCTCAACTGCTAAAGGCGGTCCGAACATGTTGGTTTTTGTGCATGTTGACTTCGAAATGGACGTCACGCCACAACGGCGTGCAATTTTGTATTTCTCATCTGGGCAGCTGGCTCCGCGCCCGCCGCTGTAGCGAGCTTACTTGTCGACCCTCCGGAGCCACAAGGCATTGGAAAACACTACCTTTTGGCTCCTCTGCATCTTCTTTCTTCTGACTCGTTCTCTTCTCTGATCTGCTCTCTTCTGCTCTTCTCTTCTCTCTGCCTCTTCCCATCTCTGCTTTTCATCTGCCCATATTGTCGGAAGTTTGATTTCGAAACTTCCTTCGATAATGCAAAATATATTCACGAAGAAAGTTATACACAGACAAACTCGCGGCCAGACAATTATACAGAAAGTTGCGGCCAACTTTAGCAATCCATGCGTCGGTGATGCACTGAATTTCACCACCATTGACAATGGTATAGTATGATAGTATACTGTTATATCCATGCATGTCCATCTATTTGTCCATTAGGGCATTAGGGCATATCCATTCACATTGTACATGGGTTGTACAAGTCTCGTGACCTTCCAATATGTTGCACTGTGGTGCTCAAGTGATTGCTGAAATCCTGGGAGAAAGATTAGTTTGTGAAGTTCATGCGCGCACTTGCGCTAAAGAACTTTCAAATCGCATGTGCCAAAGTTGCAGTCCTCAATTGTGCCAAATTTGGTATTGTGTCGTCCGCAGTGGCATTTTGCCAAGGCAGAAGGTGGGTGCAGCATCACGTAGACAAGAAACATATAGTTACGTATTAGGCTTCAATCTGCTTCATGTCGTATCACCGTAACGAGTCAAGTAATGATGTAAGTACGATGATCCGTCCCCCCTAACCAAACCCTAAATGGCTGAGTCAAGTAATGATGTAAGTAGAATGATCCCTCCCCCCCAACCAAACCCTAAATGGCTGAGTCAAGTAATGATCTAAGTTGAATGATCCCTCCCCCCCAGCCAAACCCTAAATGGCTGAGTCAAGTAATGATGTAAGTAGAATGATCCCTCCCCCCCAACCAAACCCTAAATGGCTGAGTCAAGTAATGATCTAAGTAGAATGATCCCTCCCCCCCAACCAAACCCTAAATGGCTGAGTCAAGTAATGATCTAAGTACGATGATCCCTCCCCCCCAACCAAACCCTAAATGGCTGAGTCAAGTAATGATGTAAGTAAATGATCCCTCCCCCCCAACCAAACCCTAAATGGCTGAGTCAAGTAATGTCCCCCCCAACCAAACCCGAAATGGCTGAGTCAAGCAATGATCTAAGTTCAATGATCCCTCCCCCCCAACCAAACCCTAAATAGCTGAGTCAAGTAATGATGTAACCCCTCCCCCCCAACCAAACCCTAAATGGCTGAGTCTAAATGGCTGAGTCAAGTAATGATCTAAGTTGAATGATCCCTCCCCCCCGCAATCCTCCCCCCAACCAAACCCTAAATGGCTGAGTCAGTAATGTTGTATGTGAACCCCTTCCCCCCCCAACCAAAACCCTAAAGGGCTTAGTCAATTCCAAATGTATAACAAACTCCCCCCCCCCACAAAAAGTGTAACCCATAACAAGTTGTGGCGGGTAGTCGAGGGCTGTGTGTGTGCATAGTAAGTAAGAATGATCCTTGCTCCCCCCCAACCACACCCTAAGTGGCTGAGTCAGTAATGAAATTTTAATCAGACGGATCCCTCCCCCCCCCAACCAAAACGCCTAAATGGCTGGTCAAGTAATGATCAAGTTGAATGATCCCCCCCCACAACCCTAAATGGCTGAGTCAAGTAATGAATGTAAGTCCGAATCCCTCCCCCTACCCAAACCCTAATGTGTAGTCAAGTCATGATGTAAGAGAATGATCCCTCCCCCCCAACCAAACCCTAAATGGCTGAGTTCAGTAGATGTAAGTAGAATGCTCGCCCCCCAACCAAACCCTAAAATGGCTAGTCAAGTATGTCTAAGTTGAATGAGCCCGCCCCCCCCAACCAAACCCCAAATGGCTGAAGTCAAGTTATGATGTAGTAAGAAAGGATCCCTCCCCCCCAACCCACCCGAAATGGCTGAGTCAAGTAAATGATGTAAGTTAGAAGGATTCCTCTCCCCCCACCAAAACCTAGTGGCTGAGTCACGTAATGATGTGAGTAGATGATCCCTCCCCCCCATCAAATCCCTCCCCCCCAACCAAACCCTAAATGGCTGAGTCAAGTAATGATGTAAGTACGATGATCCCTCCCCCCCAACCAAACCCTAAATGGCTGAGTCAAGTAATGATGTAAGTAGAATGATCCCTCCCCCCCAACCAACCCTAAATGGCTGAGTCAAGTAATGATCTAAGTACAATGATCCCTCCCCCCCAACCAAACCCTAAATGGCTGAGTCAAGTAATGTATAACCCCTCCCCCCAACCAAACCCTAAATGGCTGAGTCAAGTAATGATCTAAGTTAAATGATCCCTCCCCCCCAACCAAACCCTAAATGGCTGAGTCAAGTAATGATCTAAGTTGAATGATCCCTCCCCCCCAACCAAACCCTAAATGGCTGAGTCAAGTACTGATCTAAGTTGAATGATCCCTCCCCCCCAACCAAACCCTAAATGGCTGAGTCAAGTAATGATGTAAGTAGAATAATCCCTCCCCCCCAACCAAACAATTGCATGGTGGAGAGTTTTTAAAGGAGACAATTGCATGGTGGAACGCAGGGGGGGTGAGAGTTTTTAAAGGAATAGGGTCGCAAGTGACCGTTTTTTAGGGTCGCAAGTGACCGGGGATTTTAGGGTCACAAGTGACCGTTTTTTAGGGTCGCAAGTGACCATGGACCCGTCCATAGATAGATAGATAGATAGATAGATAGATAGATAGATACATGGATAGATAGATAGATAGATAGGTAGATAGATAGATAGATAGACAGATAGATAGATAGCTAGATAGATAGATAGATTTATAGATAGATAGATAGATGAAGAGAGATGGATGGACAGATAGATAGACAGACAGATAGACAGATAGGTCGATAGATAGATAGATAGATAGCTAGATAGATAGATAGACAGATAGACAGATAGACAAATAGATAAAGAGACAGCTAAATAAAAAGATAGATAGATAGATAGATAGATAGATGGATAGATAGATAGATAGATAGATAGATAGATACAGAAATAGATCGGTAGGTAGGTAGGTAGATTGTCAGAGAAATAGAGAGAAAGAGAGAGAGAGAGAGAGATCAAGCACTTTTCAGTCCATGAGTGGCTTCGCTCTGCCATCCCTGATTCACAACAACCAAGCTCTCCTATAGGCTTCCTATTTGTGAAACTTCTGCCACCGCCTTGTGCGGTACTACTGGTAACCTCTTGTATTGCAGAGCATCTCCTTCCAGTCGATTACGCAAAGCTGGTCCACGTTTCTCAGGCTCTAACTCCGTGATGTCACACCAGTCATCAATGGCATCTTCAAATGCAAAGAAGCTGGTTCTCCCATCATATGCAGGGCTCCCTTCGTGGTCATCTGTTGCGTCATATGGATTGAGGTCTGCTGAGGTGCTCTTCTCATTGCATAAGAGTCATATTGATTCCATCCATCTGCATCGACAATGTCGAAGTCACCATCAACATCGCCATGGCGAAACATTTCGGGCTCTACCTCAAGCTCACCTTCAATGAAGGATCACAGCTCCGCTACCACTTGAAGAGGGGCACTAGCGTCTAGTATAGATCAGCTAGAGCGTCTTCCCAAGACAGCTTCACACCCTTTTACTCACGGCGTATTGCCAGTCGGTGCGGTGTCCACAGAGTTATTCTATATCTCTCTCTTGAGCCTTGAAGGGCGCATATAAATGTGCTCAAGTAGGATTCAAGTCAAAACAAAAACCGGGGGGGGCCTCACACTAATCAGGACGCAACATTATCGGGTTTACAACTTGGGGTCTTTGGTGCGCAGGATTGTTTGCTTGATGGCTAATGTTGGCACCATGTTTTGAGTTGTGAATGAACAACTGCTTAGTACGCGTGGAACGTTTTTAATGAATGTAATGATACCAGAAACTTTCCGGTATCGTATTGACTGACAGCAACTTAAATTGCAAGATATGTTGGCCGCCTGAACCAAGCAGCAAGATTTCCTCCAAGTCAGCCACTAGAGAAGCCATGGCATGCACTCAAAGTGACTCCAGATACAACCAACGCCCAAACTGAAACCCGCCAAATTTAATTCCTGAGGTGCAATTTGGCGGAATCCAGGACGCGGGGAAGGCAGGTCTGGAACTGTCCCTGGTTTGGGACAATCACCTGAAGACCCGGGGCAGCGTGTCATTGGGTTCCAGACTGGTGACCAAAGGGAGTGGGTTTTAGCACCCCTTGGTGCATGTTGTTT
>CAMXCT020001213.1:692500-761274 GCA_947184155.2 Cladocopium goreaui
AATTGACCGGAATCAAAGTGTTTCCTTTTTCTGGCACCACAAAGACATGCAGGACGTTGGGGAAGTCAAAATTATTCAAAATTGTTGTTTTTGCCTGGTGAACCCCTCATCTTGATGGGAAAGGGCTGCAGATCTAAACAGATTTCTGGAAACTCTGCCATGTGCAGATGGTTTAAGGTTTCATAATTTGCCCACGTATCCTGTGTGATCTAAATTAATTAGTTTTTGAATTTTGTGTTTGATTGTTTTCGGCATTTAGTATTGTCAATTGTAGTTGATTGGTCTGGTGTCTCTCCAATTCTCTTACCTCGGCTCAGTTGATGTAGGCGATGGTCCCAAAGTGATGGCAGGGGTGACGACATGAAGGTGCAGTCCGGCATGTTTGCAGCTCTCAACGCCACCCATGCATTCGCATTCTCATTTTGTCTGTTGTCGTCATGTCATGTTGCTGATTTGGCATTTCATTGCAACCACTGCCCGATTCGAATAGACAGCCACCGGGATCAAATTTAAATTAAAGTGAAGGACAGTGCATGAAATTATAGTGTCATGATTCATCATTCTCATAATGAACATCCTTTGGTCAGAAATGTTTTCTCAAACAGAGCTAGAAGTGGCAAAAAATATATTCAATGAATAAAATTTATTTCTCAAACTATCTTGTCGGAATGTCAGCTCGCAGGCTATGATCTGGCAATGTCTGATGTCACAGTCTGATGTAGTTTTGTCTGGTGTAAGTTTGGGGCGGCTGCTGAGCCATTGCATGTCTGCCTCTGCTGCACTGGACCTTCTGAAGAGCGCTGATCCAGCGTTTGGGGGGATCGATACCCTCAACCGGCTGCTTGGTTTGCACATTCAGAGGTGTTTTGTAACGTGTCGAAAATCGTTTTGTGTGGCAGGCGCAATACTTTTGCGACGTTTTCAGAAGATGTGTTGCAGTTTTCGTGGCAGGCGCAGCACTTTGGACGTGTCCATCGTCATTTTTCGTCGCAGGCGCAGCACTTTAGACGTGTCGTGTTGAGTGTTTTTTGCAAATCGCATTGGCAGGGCTGCGTCAAGTGACGACAAGTTGCAAATTCCGTGGCAGGCGTGGCATTTTGTGACATGTGCTGAAAATTGACGGAAGCCTCGCACGAAACATCGATTTTGAGGTTACAAAATTTAGAGGTTCCTAAGAAAACTCGTAGGAGTTTTCTGGTGGCTTCGCCGTGTCTATGGGGGAAGCTGCAAAACATCTCCTTTCTGCATGTTGAAAATTAAAGGAAGTCTCGCACGAAATGCTCGTTTTGGTGCTCCCACGCGTCTCGTCTCGAGTCTCTGGTTTTCCTGTGGCGTCGCCGTGTCTATGGGGGAAGCTGCAAAACCTCTCCTTTTCGAAGGTTTCCAAAGCAGGTTGTCATGTCAATTTGCGTGGCAGGCATGGCACTTTGTGACATTCCAACCTGTTTGATAACGTGTCGAAATTGTCAAAATTGAAGGAAGTCTCGCAGGAAATGCTCGTTTTTCTGCACCCACGTGCCTCGTCTGGAGTCCCTGGTTGTCCTGTGGCTTCGCCGTGTCTATGGGGGAAGCTGCAAAACATGTCTTTTTGGAAGGTTTCCAAGCAGGTTGTCATGTCGTTTTGCGTGGCAGGCGTGGCACTTTGTGACATTCCAACCTGTTTGCTAACGTGTCGAAAATGTCAAAATTGGAGGAAGTCTCGCAGGAAATGCTCGTTTTTCCTGCACCCACGTGTCTCGTCTCGAGTCTCTGGTTTTCCTGTGGAGTCGCCGTGTCTATGGGGGAAGCTCCGCACTCCACACTCTACACTTTACATTCCACACTCCACAATTTACACTTTAGACTCCACACTTTACGCTTTGCACTTTACACTCCTCACTCCTCACTCAAGACTTGACACTCCACACTCCTCACTCTACACTCTACACTCCACATTTGACATTTTACACTCCAGACTTTGCACTTTACACTCCTCACTCCACACTTTACACTCCACACTCCTCACTTTACACTCCACACTCCTCACTTTACACTCCACACTACACACTTCTCACTTTACACTCCGCACTCCTCACTTTACACTCCACACTCCACACTCCACACTCCACACTCTACACTTTCCACCCCACACTCCACACTCTACACTATACACTCCACACTCCACACTTTACACTCCACACTCCACACTCTACACTTTACACTCTACACTTTACACTCTACACTCCACACTTTACAGTTTACACTCCACACTTTACACTTTACACTCCTCACTCCACACTTTACACTCCACACTCTACACTTTACACTCTACACTTTGCACTCTACACTCCACACTTTACAGTTTACACACTCCACACTCCACACTTTCCACTCCACACTCCACTCTCCTCACTTTACACTCCACACTCTACACTTTACACTCCGAATTCCACACTCCACACTTTACACTCCACACTCTACACTTTACACTCCACACTCTACACTTTACACTCTACACTTTACACTCTACACTCCACACCCCACAATCTACAATTTACAAACTCCACACTTTTCACTCCACACTCCACACTCTTCACTTTACACTCCACACTCCACACTCTACACTTTCCACTTTCCACTCCACACTCCACACTCTACACTCCATACTCCACACTTTACACTTTACCCTCCTCACTCCACACTCCACACTCTACACTCCGCACTCCTCACTTTACACTCCACACTCCACACTCTACACTTTACACTCTACACTCCACACTTTACAGTTTACACTCCACACTCCACACTTTACACTCCACACTCTACACTTTACACTTCACACGCTACACTCCACACTCCACACTGCAAACTGGTAACAGGGGAAATATGCACAAGACTGTTCAAATAAACTATTGCAGAAAAGTGTTGTGCAAGATCGCATATCCATGTGTTTTGACATCTGTACCATTAACATACGTGTGAGCATTCGGGTTCGTGGGTTGCATCTTGTTTAATTTCCCAACAGCGTAAGCCAATTATTTTTACATATTGGTTGAACAAATAATTATAAATTGGATGGCGCAATTTTTTTGATTTTTTCCCGAGAGCGTCTGAGCGCAGGGTTCTTCCAATAGTGGGGGTCTGTATCTCATCTTCTCATCTTCACATCTTCTCATCTTCACATCTCATCTTCACTTCTTCTCATCTTCACATCCTCTCATCTTCACATCCTCTCATCTTCACATCTTCTCATCTTCTCATCTTCTCATCTTCACATCTTCTGATCTTCACATCTTCACATCTTCACATCTTCTCAACTTCACATCTTCTCATCCTCCCATCTTCTTCTCATCTTCACATCTTCACCTCTTCTCACATCTTCTCACATCTTCACATCCTCTCATCTTCACATCTTCTCATCTTCACATCTTCTCATCTTCACATCTTCACATCTTCTCAACTTCGCATCTTCTCATCCTCCCATCTTCTTCTCATCTTCTCATCTTCACATCTTCTCACATCTTCTTCGATCGGCAAAAACTGAGGTTAAATTGCGATTTGACTTGTCCTGGAGCAACCCTTTCGCACGAAATGATGGTCGATCGGCAAAAACTGAGGTAAAATTGCGATTTATCGTGTGCTGGAGTAATCCTTTCGCAGGAAAAGGGATTTGTGTGTACGAGCGTTTCTGTGTAAAGATGTTTGTGTGTAAAAGTGTTTGTGTGTACAAGCGCATCTGTGTAGAAGTCTTGTGTGTAAAACCTTCTGTGTGTAAAAGTCTTTGTGTGTAAACGGGTTTGTGTGTACGAGTGGTTCTGTGTAAAGATGTTTGTGTGTAAAAGTGATCGTATGTAAAATTGCATCTGTTTAAACGTGTTTGTGTGTAAAAGCTTCTGTGTGTAAAAGTGTTTGTGTGTAAACGTGTTTGTGTGTCGGAGTGTTTCGGTGTAAAGATGTTTGTGTGTAAAAGTGTTTGTGTGTACAAGTGCATCTGTGTAAAAGTGTTTGTGTGTAAAAGCTTTTGTGTGTAAAAGTGTGTCTGTGTAAGAGGGTTTGTGGGTAAGAGTGTTTCTGTGTGAAGATGTTTGTGTGTAAAAGTGCTTGTGTGTAGAAGTGCATCTGTGTAGAAGTGTCTGTGTGTAAAACCGTCTGTGTGTAAAAGCGTCTGTGTGTAAAAGTGTTTCTGCGTAAAAGTGTTTGTATGTAAAACCGTCTGTGTGTAAAAGCGTTTGTGTGTAGAAGCTTCTGTGTGTAAAAGCGTCTGCGTGTAAAAGCGTCTGTGTGTAAAAGTGTTTGTGTGTAAAAGTGTTTGTGTGTACAAGTGCCTGTGTGTAAAAGCGTCTATGTGTAAAAGCTTCTGTGTGTACAAGCGTTTGTGTGTAAAAGCAGCTCCTGTGTGTAAAAGGGTCTGTGTGTAAAAGTGTCTGTGTGTAAACGTGTCTGTGTGTAAAAGTGTCTGCGTAGAAGCGTCTGTGTGTAAAAGCTTCTGTATGTAAAAGCTTCTGTATGTAAAAGCTTCTGTGGGTAAAAGCTTTGTGCGTAAAAGCGTCTGTGGAAAAGCTTCTGTGTGTAAAAGCTTCTGTGTGTAAAAGCTTTTGTGTGTAAAAGCGTCTGTGTGTAAAAGTGTTTGCGATACAAACTATTGTCTTGCACTTCTCACTATTTTGTCTTGATACTCCTCTTCTCGACTGCCTATAACATATCTTTCATATACCGTTTCTAAAATTACATTTCCATACTAACAAGAGAAGACTCTGCTCCTCTACGCTCTCGGGCCATCCGTCGTCTAATTTTTTGAATTAAATAATGTTGGGAATTCCAATAATTCTTTTTTCCTCTGAGTGCAATTACGACTCTTCAATGTTTTTAGAAACCACCTTGCAAGAAATGAGGTTTGAGTGTAAAATTCTATTAAAATTGTGATTTTTTGCGTCGGTCGTGACCTTTTCGATCAAAACGAGGTTCGAGTTTTTTTTTTAGAAGTACTGCTGTGTTGAAAGGTCTGAATATATAGGTGTTTGGGGGGAAAACCTTTGTTTTAAATGTTTTTTTAAAGGAATTGTTTGTAAAAAATTATTGCGTAAAAAAATTACTGCGTGGAAGGGATTATTTGTAAAAGGAATTTGTATCCAACAATTAAAAAATATTTCTCCCAAATATTTTTATATAAATATATTTGTTTTTTGGAAATGAAATTCCAAAAAATTGCAAAAAAGAAAATATTACGAAAAAGAAAATTTACATAACCGAAAAAATCTTAAATAAATAACGAAATAATTTATTAAAGCGGTAAATATTAAGCATTTCTAAAAATTTACATTATTTAAAACAAAATAATATATTAACAAGTGAAGAAATAAAAAATGCTCCGGATTTGGAGGATTTTTGACTTTGAAATATTGAAAAAATTATGTTTTGTATTCGGAAATAAATATAAATTTAAAGTATTGAAAAAGGTATCGGCTTCGGACAGCTTTTGGAAATGAAAATAGTGTAATTTCAAAAGTAAAATTGTAAAACACGCCAGATGGGGATCAAATTGGGTTATAAACAACAAAAAAATATATGATCTTGTAACGCAAAAAAAAACGAAAATTCAAAAAAAGAAATTAAAGGACCGGATAACCCCACATGTTACCAACTTCTTTAGACTTAGACTGACCATAGAAGAGCAAGAAGGGAAGAGGAAGCATAAGAGTGATGGAGCGGTGATGGTGGGTGAGTTTGTGTGTATGTATGTATGTTCATGTACAGTGAGTGAGTGAGAGTGTGAGTGAGTGATGCGAGTGTGGTGTGTGTGAGTGAGGGATGTGAGAGTGAGTGAAGTGAGTGAAGTGAAGTGAAGTGAAGTGAAGTGAGTGAGTGGGTGAGTGAGTGAGTGCGGTAGGTGAGGTAGGTGAGGTAGGTGGTGAGGTAGGTGAGGTAGGTGAGGTAGGTGAGGTAGGTCAGGTAGGTCAGGTAGGTGAGGTAGGTGAGGTAGGTGAGGTAGGTGAGGTAGGTGAGTGAGTGAGTGAGTGAGTGAATGTGAGTGAGTGTGAGTGAGTGTGAGTGAGTGTGAGTGAATGTGAGTGAGTGTGAGTGAGTGTGAGTGAGTGTGAAGCCTCCCATTAACGTCCCCACCACCGGCCAACGTGGTGTCGGCTCGACCGAAGCCGAACCGTTTGGTAAGGACGAAGGCATCGACCTCAGTGAAGAAACAGACTTAGACGGAGCACAGAAAGCGAGAAGGGAAGAGGAAGGATAAGAGTGATGGAGGGACGATGGTGGTATGTATGTAGGTAGGTAGGTAGGCAGGTAGGTATGTATGTATTTAGGTATCTATGTATGTATGTACGTAGGGTAAGTTGTTTGTGAGTAAGTTGCTTCGCTTTCATCGAGTTCCACCAGGCTCTGATGTTTTTTTTCCGACACACTATCAAAACGATGGTGTGCTCACCATACTTCCGCTGACCAAAGTAATGTTCTGCACTCTTTCGAGCGAAGCCGCACATTTTGTGATCTCTTTCTGCATGCCCTGTGGCTGGTAAACATCGCTGGCACATGATGATGATGATGATGATGATGGTGATGATGATGATGATGTATGTGAGTGAGTGAGGGAGTGAGTGAAGTGAAATGAAGTGAAGTGAAGTGAAGTGAAGTGAGTGAGTGAGCGGGTGAGTGAGGGAGGGAGGGAGGGAGTGAGGGAGTGAGTGAGTGAGTGATTGAGTGTGTGGGTGAGTGGGTGAGTGGGTGAGTGGGTGAGTGAGTGAGTGAGTAAGTACATGTTCCACGCCTGCCAGGGCGTATATCTGACCCCTTGGCAGTGCACATTGTCTTTCGCTTGCTACGCAAAAGCGGCGGAGACCCATGCCTCCCACGCAAAAGACGCGGAGCCCCAAGGGACGTTGGGGCGTACATCCGACTCCTTGGCAGTGCGCATTGTCCCACGCCTGCCACGCAAAAGACGTGGAGCCCGAGGGACGCCAGGGCGTACATCCGACCCCTTGGCAGTGCGCATTGTCCCACGCCTGCCACGCAAAAGACGCGGAGCCCGAGGGACGCTAGGGCGTATATCCGACCCCTTGGTAGTGCACATTGTCCCACGCCTGCCACGCAAAAGACGCGGAGCCCGAGGAACACCAGGCCGTATATCCGACCCCTTGGCAGTATACATTGTCCCACGCCTGCCACGCAAAAGACGCGGAGCCCGAGGGACGCCAGGACGTACATCCGACCCCTTGGCAGTGCACATTGTCCCACGCCTGCCAAGGAAAAAAATGCGGAGCCCGAGGGACGCCAGGGCGTACATCCGACCCCTTGGCTGCTCACATTGTTCCACGCCTGCCACGCAAAAAACGCGGGGCCCGAGGGACGCCAGGGCGTACATCCGACCCCTTGGCTGCTCACATTGTCCCACGCCTGCCACGCAAAAAACGCGGAGCCCGAGGGACGCCAGGACGTACATCCGACCCCTTGGCAGTACACATTGTCCCACGCGGGCCACGCAAAAGCGGCGGAGCCCGAGGGACGCCAGGACATACATCCGACCCCTTGGTTGCTCATATTGTCCCACGCCTGCCACGCAAAAGACGCGGAGCCCGAGGGACGCCAGGGCGTACATCCGAGCCCTTGGCAGTGCTCATTGTCCCATGCCTGCCACGCAAAAGACACGGAGCCCGAGGGACGCCAGGGCGTACATCCGACCCCTTGGCTGCTCAGATTGTCCCACGCCTGTCACGCAAAAGACGCGGAGCCCGAGGGACGCCAGGACGTACATCCGACCCCTTGGCAGTGTACATTGTCCAACGCCTGCCACGCAAAAGACGCAGATCCCGAGGGACGCCAAGGCGTACATCCGACCCCTTGGCTGCTCACATTGTCCCACGCCTGCCACGCAAAAGACACGGAGCCCGAGGGACGCCAGGGCGTACATCCGACCCCTTGGCTGCTCACATTGTCCCGCGCCTGTCACGCAAAAAACGCGGAGCCCGAGGGATGCCAGGGCGTACATCCGACCCCTTGGCAGTGCACATTGTCCCACGCCTGCCACGCAAAAGACGCGGAGCCCGAGGGACGCCAGAGCGTACATCCGACCCCTTGGTAGTGCACATTGTCCCACGCCTGCCACGGAAAAGACGCGGAGCCCGAGGGACGCCAGGGC
Organism: Cladocopium goreaui; assembly: GCA_947184155.2. Taxonomy (NCBI): domain Eukaryota; class Dinophyceae; order Suessiales; family Symbiodiniaceae; genus Cladocopium; species Cladocopium goreaui. The sequence continues at coordinate 700,623 of CAMXCT020001213.1, forward strand.
GTACATCCGACCCCTTGGCTGCTCACATTGTTCCACGCCTGCCACGCAAAAAACGCGGGGCCCGAGGGACGCCAGGGCGTGCATCCGACCCCTTGGCTGCTCACATTGCCCCACGCCTGCCACGCAAAAAATGCGGAGCCCGAGGGACGCCAGGGCGTAAATCCGACCCCTTGGCAGTACACATTGTCCCACGCGGGCCACGCAAAAGCGGCGGAGCCCGAGGGACGCTAGGACATACATCCGACCCCTTGGTTGCTCACGCAAAAAACGCGGAGCCCCAAGGGACGCCAGGGCGTACATCCGACCCCTTGGCAGTACTCATTGTCCCACGCCTGCCACGCAAAAGACACGGAGCCCGAGGGACACCAGGGCGTACATCCGACCCCTTGGCTGCTCACATTGTCCCACGCCTGCCACGCAAAAGACGCGGAACCCGAGGGACGCCAGGGCGTACATCCGACCCCTTGGCAGTGTACATTGTCCAACGCCTGCCACGCAAAAGACGCAGAGCCCCAAGGGACGCCAGGGTGTACATCCGACCCCTTGGCTGCTCACATTGTCCCACGCCTGCCACGCAAAAGACACGGAGCCCGAGGGACGCCAGGGCGTACATCCGACCCCTTGGCTGCTCACATTGTCCCACGCCTGTCACGCAAAAGACGCGGAGCCCGAGGGATGCCAGGGCGTACATCCGACCCCTTGGCAGTGCACATTGCCCCACGCCTGCCACGCTGAAGTCCAAGCGCGCCACCCAATGCCATCTGTACCACGCCTGCCACTCAAAACGACGGTGGATGTGAGTTTGTGCCACGCCTGCCACGCAAAACGATAGTAAGCGTGAGTTTGTGCCACGCCTGCCACGCAAAGTGCCGCGGTGTCACGGGCGCCCAAAGCCAGTCCAAGCGCGCCACCCAGTGTCATGAGTGCCACGCCTGCCACGCAAAACGACGGTGGATGTGAGTTTGTGCCACGCCTGCCACGTGAAACGAAGGTGGATGTCAGGTTGTGGCACGCCTGCCACGCAAAGTGGCGCGGCGTCACGGGCGCCCAAGCCAGTCCAAGCGCGCCACCCAGCGCCATCTGTACCACGCCTGCCACGCAAAACGACGGTGGATGTGAGTTTGTGCCACGCCACGCAAAACGAAAGACGCGGAACCCGAGGGACGCCAGGGCGTACATCCGACCCCTTGGCAGTGCACATTGTCCCACGCCTGCCACGCAAAAGACGCGGAGGAGTGAGTGACTGTGTGTGTGTGTGAGTGAGTGAGTGAGTGAGCGAGTGAGCGAGTGAGAGAGTGAGTGAGTGAGGGAGTGAGGGAGTGAGGGAGTGAGGGAGTGAGGGGGTGAGGGAGTGAGGGAGTGAGGGGGTGAGGGAGTGAGGGAGTGAGGGAGTGAGGGAGTGAGGGAGTGAATGAGTGAGTGAGTGAGTGAGTGAGTGAGTGAGTGAGTGAGTGAGTGAGTGAGTGAGTGAGTGAGTGAGTGAGTGTGTGTGTGTGTGTTTGTGTGTGTGAGTGAGTGAGTGTGAGTGAGTGAGAGTGAGTGAGTGTGTGTGAGTGAGGAGGGTGTGTGTGTGTGTGTGTGACTGAGTGAGTGTGAGTGAGTGGGTGACAGTGAGTGAGTGTGTGTGTGTGTGTGAGGGTGTGTGTGTGTGAGTGAGTGTGAGTGAGTGTGTGTGTGTGAGTGAGAGTGAGTGAGTGAGTGAGTGAGGAGGGAGGACGGGAAGGAAGAGGACGAGGAGCGGATACAGAACTAAAAACAAAAATCCCACACGTCAATGCGGGGAAATATTCTGAACGCTGCGAATCCACCTCTACCTTGGGGCTGCCAGGGCTGGTGGGTGCTGTCGCCTGCCCCAAGTGGTGTGTCCCCTCCGCCTGTTCTGCCTCGTTGCCCCATATTTCTTGCTTGAGCCATGGCCCTTCTGTCGGCCGCATTGCTCCTCTGGCAACTAAGCTTCTCCATTTGTGGGCTTGCATGTGATGACCATCCGGATTCTGCTTGCTGCGTTCATCCGCCTTGAACGGGGGCCCTCCGCCCCTCACAACCGTCCTTTGATTTTCCCACCCCTCTGCACAGTGGTAGGCGTCGCATTTCCCAAAAAACATACCGCTAACTAACATTATCTTCCCCCGACTCTTCCCATCAAATGGTTCTTCTCAACCGGCAACGCCTGTTGGATCGGCTGGCCAAAGCGAGGAGATCACAGTGGTGAGACTTCCAACCCCGCCCAACCCCTGTCACGTATATCAGTGGGCCGCGAACGCGCGCCCATGGAACTCGACAGCCATGGCTGGGAACAGTCCCCCGTGCCTCGAGCGCCCGTTGGAGTTTCTGCCCAATCTCCACTTGCCCCTGCCATCCCCTTGCAACATCCCGAGGGTGGTGCTCCCACTCTTATATGTGGGCGCACTTGGACGATTGTGCCTCCACGGTGGCATCCCGCCACACCACCTCCAAGCACACAAGCTGACCACCTGAGCCGTTTGGGGCCTCGTCGTCTCCCAACGACACAACAAGGTCCATCCTCGATGCCGCCCGCTGGCCAATGCCCTTCCTCCTCCGGCCCCTGCAGCTGCTCCTCGCTCATCCTTGCCAGCAGCTGACATCGAGCACATGCAAGTCCTTCGCATGTGCTTCGTGGTGCGCCGGGCTGGGCCCAATATCTTGCCTGCGGTCTGAGCTCAGTCGCCACCCACAATGCGCACATAGCCTGGACTGAACTCCCCAAGCTCCTTTTTTCTGCTTGACCCAGCCTCTCTGCCCGTCGGGCGCAGACGACAACTTTCAACACTAGCTGATGTCGTCGGTGGCTCGCGGGTGAACGGTACGATCTGTGGCCCTCAACCCTGCGGGCCCGCTGCAGCACCGAGACCTCTCCAAAGCACCTAAAAGGGAGACAGTCACGTGTTTGTTCTGCTTTTGTGGCGCTCCCACTCCTTGCGGGAAAAGCCTGTATGGCTGATGTCCTTTGCAGGTCCGGGTCTCCGTCCCATTCGCGGCCGAAGCTGCCATTTGCCAATGGTACTAATTTTTCTTCAACTCCATTGATCTTCTGGGTATGTTGCGAATGATCCAACTCCGGTTTCCTGGCCTGGCTCCTTGAGCTGAATGGTCTTATGGTGGGCCGTCACGCGTTCTCTTCCAAAGTGAAGCCGGGCCTTCATACCCGAACCTGTGTCCAGACATCAATGATATTTGCCTGGCCAAATCCTGGCGCAAAATTGCTTCTGTCCTCCAATGCGTCCACACGACAGCCCGCCAGACAGGCCTGTGACTCAACTCTCACAAGTGCATCCCGACCTTCTTCGTGTAATTTATTTCCATCCAGCTCAGCGGCTCATCGACACAGCAGCGGCTCCTCCACCAGATCGCCCAGCTGCCTGAATCAGAACCTGGCTTTTGACTTCTCTGGTTTTGGTTCTTGGTGCAAAGTTCAACTTTTTCATTCGCGTAATTACCCGCCTCGATGACTTAAGCCTTGGCCAACTTCGACAATGAGACGGTTGTTGCGAGACGGCTGGCTGCTAAGCGCCCTTGTCGTTTTTTTCTTATGATCTCATTTAGCCCGAGAAGCCCTGCCGCATATGCAATCTCCCTAAATACCTTTGCAACTCTATGGACCCATGTAGGATGAATCCAGCGAGACGGCTGGCTGCTAAGCGCCCTTGTCGTTTTTTTCTTATGATCTCATTTAGCCCGAGAAGCCCTGCCGCATATGCAATCTCCCTAAATACCTTTGCAACTCTATGGACCCATGTAGGATGAATCCAGCCAAAATTTTCCGAAACCTAGGCGGTGGGATGCTCTGGATGCTGTGGTCCATTGTGAATCTTTCTGACCAATTTGTTTGTGGGGGTGCTTAAACTTGCATTGTCGAGGTAATGGCGAATGTAAATTTAATCTTGTCGAAGTTTGACAAGCAGAAAATAATTGTTTGTTAATTATCACTACCAGTAGTACCGCACAAGGCAGTGGCGGAAGTTTCAAAAATAGAAAACCTATAGGAGAAGTTGGTTGTTGCGAACCAGGGACGGCAGAGCGAAGCCACTGGTTGACCGAAAGGTGAGGTGGTTGGAGTAGTGTTTGCTGGAATGGTTGCAATGGTTGCAGTGGTCACCTCACCCACAACTGCTCGATATATTGTGGTGTACTGCAACTGTAGTTGTGGTTGTAGCGTAGTGGAGTTGTAGTTGTGGTGTAATGTTATTAGGATGTCTACCACAAGTTTTACGGAGACAACCAGAAGATGATCGCAATCGGAGTGAGCAACCCTCGTCGAGTGGAAGATGTCCAGCCCCATACAAGAAAAAGTGTTCCAAGTGGCAAGCGCAAGCGCGGTGTCACCAAGTAAAGTGCGGCGCCGCACATCATGTGTGAGAAGCTGCTGCACGCTTGCTGCGCAACGCTGGGAAAATGTTGGGAGGGACGGAATCACACAACGCGCAGGCACAGTCAAGTTAAGTTTGATGTATATACTCGAATTTGAGATGGCGGTCGGCAAATAATGATCATACATGACATGCAAAAACTTCTGGTGCGGATGTTCTTGTGTTCCAACGTTCGGTTGAAGCCCATCATCTATGCGTAAACTGAGCCCCGAGCATGATGGGTCAAGAAACTTGGAGTTGTTTCCATAGCAGGTGCTGGGGAAGTACCTCTGAAACAGAAAGAAGGTGCTGAATAAGTACCAGTGCTGAAGAAGAATGAGCAAAACAAGTGGTACTTGTGCAGCACCACATTTCCTATGCATGTGGTACTTGTGCAGCACCACATTTCCTATGCATGTATGTATGTATGCACGTATGATCATGTATGTAATGTATGTATGATCATGTATTCATGTATGTATGTATGTATGTATGCATGCATGTATGTATGTATGTATGTATAAAGAAAAAAATCATGGAGATCGTACTGATGCAGCACCACCATGGTATGTTTTCAGCACCCAATGGTCCTAAAAGAAACCGCTCATGCTCCCCAACCCAATTGGTCCTGCCTCCATGACGAGTAAGGCCACGACCTCCTGAACAGCGATGCTGATCGTTGATGGCAGGCCAGGGTTACATGAGAAACCCTTGAAAACATGTAGTTTTGAAGTGCAGCTGAACTTGATTTGAAGCAATCATCTTTGAAGCACCCTTGTATTGCTAGTGCCACTTTCTCAGCACCACGGTGGTACTTGTTCAAACGAAACGGTATTGTTTCACATTATGTGCAACATGGCACATTAAAATTAAGCACGAATCTGGTTCAGTAATGTTGTGGCGCTGAAGAAGTGCCACATTGTGAAGAACACTGCAAAAAATGAGGTCCCTGTACGTACTTGCGCAGCACCGTATAAGGTATATCTTATTATTTTAGGTCATCTGTAGGTGTATGGATGGATCCAGGTACTTACTCAGCACTGGAGGTAAAAGCTGGTACTTACACAGCACCAACACTCACACTTGGACACTCAGCGCGCCACCTCTTCAACAGTGATTGGCCCCATCAATGCCTGGGCTGGCGCTGGAGAAGCACCACCATGCCAGATTGTTGCATCAAGGTGCTGCAAAAGTACCATTGACTCAACATAGCTGTGCCCGTTTGGCCCCCTGCCTTTGGAGGACTCTGATCCTGAAGAAGAACAATCAGCTTGGCCTAGGGCGAGATGGACTTTTTTGCAACGCCCTGCCCCCCCCCTCCTTTTTGAGACTCTGACACGTCTTCAAAATGAACTTCTCTCAGCTATCTCTGACTAGATCCAAAATGCTACATGGATCCTGATAAAACTCTTTGAGTGGTGGGGTCCCTATTATATCAAGTAACTTTCGCAGCGCCATCTATGTTCCTATATCTCAAGTAACTCTTGCAGGGCCATCTCAAGATATGGATCCTGACATAATTTTTCAGAACTTGTGCTGGGCCATTCTCAAGATAAGGATCCTGGTACAACTCTCTCAGTGAAGAGGTATCCCATTTTTTTGCAGGGCCATCTGAAGATATGGATCCTCGCATAACTCTCTCAGTGAAGAGCTATCTCAATTTTTGCTGGGCCATTCTCAAGTTAAGGATCCTGGTACAACTCTCTGAGTGAAGAGATGTCCCATTTTTTTTGCAGGGCAGGGCCATCTTGTGGTGTCCATGGATGATGGTACTGATACTTTTTCAGTGTGAAAAAATTAACAAAACATATCAACCCCCCCCTGTCCCCCCCCCAAAAAAAAACAACGTGCTTTTCGTAAACAAATCAGCCAGAGGGCCTATGCAAAGCTAACATTTCAAAAATGAGGGCCTGCATGGATGCTGGTACTTCTTCAGCACCAACAGGGTTCATGGTACTTGTGCAGCACCAACAGCTACCTAAAACTCAGGGACTACATGGATGAGGAAGGGGCTACATGGATGCTGGTACTTTTTCAGCACCAGCAATGTTCATGGTACTTGTTCAGCACCAACAAACACAATGTTCACATGTTCAGCAATGTTTTTTGCGGGTGTTGAACATATATAGATAGAACAATACCCATACATATCCATGTTCAGCAACAACAATGTTCAACTTCCGGGCTACCTGGATGGTGGTACATGTTCACAGCCCTGCTTAAAATTTTAAACCGGGGAAATTGATTTAGGATATAATTTTTCTTTGCATTTTTCAAAATGAAGATCAATACAAATACCTTTTGACAGTTTAGGTGGAGATAAAACATAAAAGTATCAAGACATCTTTTCTTTTACAGCAAAAAAATCTGCTGCACTGGCCAAGACCCCTAAGCCAAAATATCAATATTAAAAAGAAATGATCAATGCAAACCTGATGCATTAGTAGCAAAGCACTGCTCGAAAGTCTCTCTGGATCACTTGTGGAGATAAAGCATGAAAGCTGAGCACCAGCAAGTTAACACTTTACTCTTTTGCTCCCAGCTGAGCACCAGCAAGACAATGAATGGAGCTGCGCATATCCGCAGAATGGCCCTGGAGGAGTTCAACAATGGCATGGAAGAAGGTGGAGAATTTGAGATGGAAGAGATCGAAGTTGAAGTCGATCCTGGAGCTGAAGCTGGTGGTGATCGTGCAGTACCACTAGGTGATGGAGCTTATGATTTCGACTTCGACGTGGATAGCATTTCAATTCATGGTGAAGGACCTTCAGGTGAATGCAAGATGGAGCAAGAACAGGAAGAGGAAGAGAGCGACGATGACATGGAGACGGACTATGGCTCAGTTGGCATGGTGGACGAGGACTTCAGTGTCTTTGAGAACCTCGAGCCGACTGAGTATGACGACTACAGGTTCATCGTGCTCAGTGAAAGTCGCGGTGTGGAGCACTACATCGTGCGCAAGCTGTCCTACCTCGTCCTACCGCAGGAGTTGGCCGGTCACCAGGGAGATTTGGATCGCGATACAGGAGCTCTTTGCAATGCACAAGGCAGTTCAACTTGGAGGAGTTGAAGAGCGCAAGAAGGTGATCCGTTTCCTACTTGCAAGGAAGAGATACCAATTTTGGTATGAAGCTGGTCGCATTCAACCTGGTGAATCCTTGGAGGAGTCGGACATGCCAGATGAATGGTTAGCAGCCCATTATGGATGGGGAGAACCAGTTGGAGGGCAGCCATATGAAAGTGATGATGAAGGTTCATGGAGCCCGAGTGCAACAGGAAGCGTGGCCATCATCGAGGACACGGACATCGGAGCTTCGAGCAGCGCACATGCACCAGCGCTGCCACCACCACCTGTCGTCACAGAAGAACCTGGATCAACAACTGATACACCAGGAGTGACTGCAGAGCCAAAGGCCAAATCGAAAGGAAAATGCGGTGGAAAAGGTACAACAGTGCTTTGGTCAAAGGACCCACCGGTAGAGGACGATGCAGACGGGCATGTGTGAAAGTTTGTTCAAGGTCTAGGCAAAATAGCCTGGAAACCTTTCACAAAAGGCAGGGTGACAAACATGACCCGTCGCCGCATTGCCTATATATACAGCAATTCACTCATTTGACTATTCATGCAGGCTTTTGATTGCCCAAGCAAAACAAGGGCGCGTGCCGCGCTTTGCTACCAAACAGATTCTTTGTGAACTTATCAACTTACACAGTTGTTTCCGGTTTTGGTTTGATCAAAGTCTAAGGCCCCAGTAGATGTTTGGACATTGGAGTCACCAAGGAATCCGGTGGATAGTCATGGCGCAGGCTACAGTAGAGGTAGGCCTAATGTAGTGGACTCATGACTATCCTGATGTGATGAAGTGGCACTATCCTATAGGTCATCATCGCAACGAGTGGCGCAACGGCACAACAACTCCAAGCTTGGTGGCCCATCTACACCAGTAACATCTAACGGCGCATGCTCCTTGCAGTGGAATCAGAGGGGGGCCAACAAATGATTGGCATAGGATTGGCGAATAGAAATCCAGCAAAGGAAGCACTGAGGACCTTTGGCAGAACCATTTGAAGCGCTGGAATTGGGGATCATTTTTCAATAGGGTTGACCCACACACATTTAATGTTTGAAACCACCAGTGAAGCGCGTTGTCTTCATTCATGTTCTGCTGTTGAAGCTGCCTTTTCCGTCCGATATTCTTTTCAAGCCTCAGTTGCGAATGCAATTGAAACCATGCAGCTGCAAGAGCGAGGAGTTCAGAACTGTATCAGAACAGAATATATGGTTTTTGTCACTGGATTCAAGAAGTCGAAGGAGAACTCAAGGACTCCTAATGATCTAATGCTCCTATTTGGCCCTATTTGTTGATTTGCTCATGGTATATCCCTTATGTATGCTTATACGCATGAATCCCAAAGAAAAGGCACATCCGTTTTTCTACGTCCCTGCAGGGCGAAATCTCGGACGCGCCGTGTTCCGCAGCCGCAGCTGAGTGCCATGGCGAAGGCGAAGCTGGCAAAGCTGGCGAAGCTGGACGCTGCTCATCACCTCAAAGAGGACCGCACCAAAAATGATTTGGGTAAATTTCCGATAAAGACTGGCAGCGGCACTCCTTATTACCGGTACGACACATGATGCTTGACATTGGGGTTATCATTCGCTGCTTAGGTTATTTCAGATGTGTGAAAACAATGAAGGGATTGTTCATGAAATGTTTGCGGGAATTGTTTGTATATTTGGAAAAGCATCTCAAGCCTGAAATTGGAGATGTACAGTAATTTTTAGTGGTGATTTAATCATGGATTGGTTTGGGGGTGTTGTAAAAATGGGGGATGCCCCAAGTTCTTGCCATTTTGGGACAACTTTGTCACGAAAGCTAGCTTCTGCTAGCTGAAGTCCCTCTTGCTTTAGCAAGTATGGGGGGAGCTGGAATCTCACATCGCATGAAACTCCCACCTTATTTCTCTTGTTCTTTGGGTCCTATGGCCGGAAGATCCCATGTGCACAATGTTGGTGGAAGGTCGGCTCCGTGGGTTTGTTGTTAAAAAAACTCATGTCGCCGGCAGCAAAAACGGCACAAACTTTTGTCCCTTACCCCTGGGCCTCAAGTTCTTTAACCATGAGATGGAATAGGGTTCCCTATTTTCAGACAAACTTGTCCTGTTCTACCATGAACGGGGACGGGTTGAAGGAGCCAAAAATCACTTTTTCGAAAGGTATACAATAAAAGGACGTCTCAAGCAGAACCACCAAAGTTGCGGATGAATTTTAAATCCCCACTTCACATCATCTCAAGCTCACATAGTCCGCACTTCACACCTTCTCAACTCTGCATAATCCCAACTTTCACACCATCCCAACTTCACAGCATCTCGTCTTCATGTCATCTAAACTTCACAGCATCTCAACTTCATGTCATCTAAACTTCACAGCATCTCAACTTCATGTCATCTCAACTTCACAGCATCTCAACTTCATGTCATCTAAACTTCACAGCATCTCAACTTCATGTCATCTAACCTTCACAGCATCTCAACTTCATGTCATCTAAACTTCACAGCATCTCAAGTCTCATGTAATCTAAACTTCACAGCATCTCAACTTCATGTCATCTAAACTTCACAGCATCTCAACTTCATGTCATCTAAACTTCACAGCATCTCAACTTCATGTCATCTAAACTTCACAGCATCTCAACTTCATGTCATCTAAACTTCACAGCATCTCAACTTCATGTCATCTCAACTTCACAGCATCTCAACTTCATGTCATCTAAACTTCACAGCATCTCAACTTCATGTCATCTAACTTCACAGCATCTCAACTTCATGTCATCTAAACTTCACAGCATCTCAACTTCATGTAATCTAAACTTCACAGCATCTCAACTTCATGTCATCTAAACTTCACAGCATCTCAACTTCATGTCATCTAAACTTCACAGCATCTCAACTTCATGTCATCTAAACTTCACAGCATCTCAACTTCATGTCATCTAAACTTCACAGCATCTCAACTTCATGTCATCTAAACTTCACAGCATCTCAACTTCATGTCATCTAAACTTCACAGCATCTCAACTTCATGTCATCTCAACTTCACAGCATCTCAACTTCATGTCATCTAAACTTCACAGCATCTCAACTTCATGTCATCTAAACTTCACAGCATCTCAACTTCATGTCATCTAAACTTCACAGCATCTCAACTTCATGTCATCTAAACTTCACAGCATCTCAACTTCATGTCATCTAAACTTCACAGCATCTCAACTTCATGTCATCTCAACTTCACAGCATCTCAACTTCATGTCATCTAAAACTTCACAGCATCTCAACTTCATGTCATCTAAACTTCACAGCATCTCAACTTCATGTCATCTCAATTCACAGCATCTCAACTTCATGTCATCTAAACTTCACAGCATCTCAACTTCATGTCATCTAAAACTTCACAGTGCCAATCTTCATGTCTCAACTTCATGTCAACACAGGCATCTAAACTTCACAGCATCTCAACTTGTCATCTCAACTTCACAGCATCTCAACTTCATGTCATCTCAAGCATCTCACTTCATGTCATCTCAACTTCACAGCATCTCATGTCATGTCTAAACTTCACAGCATCTCGCATCTCAACTTCATGTCATCTCAACTTCACAGCATCTCAACTTCATGTCATCTAAACTTCACAGCATCTCAACTTCATGTAATCTAAACTTCACAGCATCTCAACTTCATGTCATCTAAACTTCACAGCATCCCAACTCCACAGCATCTCAACTTCACAAACTTCACAGCATCTCAACTTCATGTCATCTCAACTTCACAGCATCTCGTCTTCATGTCATGTCAACTTCACAGCATCTCAACTTCATGTAATCTAAATTTCACAGCATCTCAACTTCATGTCATCTAAACTTCAAAGCATCCCAACTCCACAGCATCTCAACTTCACAGCATCTCAACTTCATGTCATCTCAACTTCACAGCATCCCAACTCCACAGCATCTCAACTTCATGTAATCTAAACTTCACAGCATCTCAACTTTATGTCATGTCAACTTCACAGCATCTCAACTTCATGTAATCTAAACTTCACAGCATCTCAACTTCATGTCATCTAAACTTCACAGCATCCCAACTCCACAGCATCTCAACTTCATGTAATCTAAACTTCACAGCATCTCAACTTCATGTCATCTCAACTTCACAGCATCTCGTCTTCATGTCATGTCAACTTCACAGCATCTCAACTTCATGTAATCTAAATTCACAGCATCTCAACTTCATGTCATCTAAACTTCAAAGCATCCCAACTCCACAGCATCTCAACTTCACAGCATCTCAACTTCATGTCATCTCAACTTCACAGCATCCCAACTCCACAGCATCTCAACTTCACAGCATCTCAACTTCAGTCATTCAAACTTCACAGCATCTCAACTTCATGTCATCTAAACTTCACAGCATCCCAATCTCACAGCATCTCAACTTCATGTAATCTAAACTTCACAGCATCTCAACTTCATGTCATCTCAACTTCACAGCATCTCGTCTTCATGTCATGTCAACTTCACAGCATCTCAACTTCATGTAATCTAAACTTCACAGCATCTCAACTTCATGTCATCTAAACTTCAAAGCATCCCAACTCCACAGCATCTCAACTTCACAGCATCTCAACTTCATGTCATCTCAACTTCACAGCATCCCAACTCCACAGCATCTCAACTTCATGTAATCTAAACTTCACAGCATCTCAACTTCATGTCATGTCAACTTCACAGCATCTCAACTTCATGTAATCAACTTCACAGCATCTCAACTTCATGTCATCTAAACTTCACAGCATCCCACTCCACAGCATCTCAACTTCATGTAATCTAAACTTCACAGCATCTCAACTTCATGTCATCTCAACTTCACGGCATCTCAACTTCATGTCATGTCAACTTCACAGCATCTCGTCCTCATGTCATGTCAACTTCACAGCATCTCAACTTCATGTCATCTAAACTTCACAGCATCTCAACTTCATGTCATCTAAACTTCACAGCATCTCAACTTCATGTCATCTAAACTTCACAGCATCCCAACTTCATGTCATCTAAACTTCACAGCATCTCAATCTCACACACCCTCGATATCACGGCGTTTTATGTTTTCTTGCAACTCATGCAGTGAGTCTTTGCGCGGTGAAAATGCTGCATCAAGGTGCGGCGGGCGCATTTTCATGGTCGATTTGCTGCTCGCAGTGGCTTAACCATTGCGTCAAGGTGATTTCGATCAGTGTTGTTTTTTTTAACTCTCGTGCTTTAGATTGCTTCAGTGTTTTGCAAGTCATGGCTCTTTTTCGCTCAGTTTAACTGCCGCGTCCAGGTGACTCAGGTTGAAGTTTGCACTCTCGTGCTTTGTTTTTTTGCCATCTCTTGGTGACTTTGCATTATGGAATTGCTGCGTTGAAGGGGCCTTGAGTGTATGCGTGTTCCGTCGTGCTACTTTGGGCAACTCTATGAGACTTTGCACAGTGGACATGTTGCATCAAGGTGCATTTTCAGAGGTAGAACTTACGTGCAACACTTTGTTTGTTTGTGTAAACAGTGTAAACGTGTTTAGGTGGTTGGTGGATGGTAGCGTCAGTTGCGCGGCAGTTGCGGTGGGCGTGTTTTCATGATCGAATTGTGTTCGCAGCCGCAGAACTAATGTGTCTTGAAGGTGATTTCTGTCGCTTTGCTGGGGAAGGTCAGGAGGTGTGGAGGCAAGGCGCAGAGACAGGCGTGCAGAGAGGCTCTCTTTACAATATTGTCGCTTAAAAACATGGTTTCCAAAAACACAAAGAATGAAGATTGAACATTTCAAATCCAGCCAAAAGGGGAACCTTACTCAAAACCAGTTTTTCAAACCCAAGCATGAATTAAATGGCATTTTTGAAGCCTCCGTTTTGAGCGGGTCAGGAATTCCCCCCATACCCCATTACCCCCACTCCCTCCACGGCAGCAATGGCTCAGGATTTGGAGGTCTGGAAAACTAGAAAAAATAACAATGCAAATAGAGTTTGAAAAAATGAAACTCAACCATATAAATACAGCCTTGTTCTCAGTAGCGAATCTCCACACACCATGCCGGTGATACATGATTTTTTCATATTTTTCCCTCGTTTTCTCCTGATGTTAATGGAGACATCGTGAAAGTAGCAGTGCATGTGTTCATCACTATGATTCGACATCATCATCTCATCATCTGCGTTCTCCTGCTCCCCTACTCTTCCTCCTTTCCAAGATCATCATCAGCAGTAGCAACATTGGTTTCATATTGATTCAGCATCTTCGTGAGCAAGGTGCATTTGTTTCAACAAGAGATTTACGTATGCCTGCAACGATTTGTGTTTCAAACGATCATCTAGATGGGGGGAGTGGAGTTTCGACGCCTTATGACTGCTCCACAGGTGAAGAAGTCAGGGTTTGTTTCTACGTCTTCTTGGTTCGACCATGTTCGACCCACCCTCCTAGCAATCGTTCCTTACCCTTTGGCCTCAAGTTTCTAGCGACATGACAGGACCGCCTTCCAAAAATAGTGCGGAAATCATGTTCTCATGGCGCAACAAGACAGGTTGTTCTTTTTAGAAGATAGAGATGAACTATGATTAACGGTTAAACAGAGAATAGCTGAGATTAGCCATTCAACTCCTCCACTTTTATGGGTTACATCGGTTACATCCCCAGCTTCTGAATGAGCGAGACATGGTCGTTTGCAGGACCTGATATTCATCTCCAGTTTGCTGGAGCGGAAAGCTCAGCTGAAGCGTGACATTTTGACTGAAGCTCTCCAGACAGACTGTCAAGCAGAAGGGTTCATGGAGTGATGACTGGCAAAGAAAACACAGAACTCCCAGTGCAAGAGGGTGGTCTCTGTGTCTCTTTTGGAAGGTGCAATTTTTGGGCTCTGACAAGTCAGTCTTTCTCAACATGTTTGACTATTCAAATTCTTTCGTGGGAGCAGTGAAGCCCAGAAGCAAAGGATGCTCATCCCAAACCTGGACATAGCAACATAGGAGCAGCGGTCCTGTTGCAAGTGTTTGCTCCACAAGCCTTCCAGATGCTTAATTTGGATGAATTGGTACCAGTGAAATAGAAGCTTCAGCAGGAAGTTATGCTTGCTGTCCAAGTGCGAGCACCTGAAGTCGGGTCGGCGTTTTCACAGCAAAGTATCCTTCCGTTATTCTGTGCGGCTTGCTTTCCGGAAGGATTTCAACAAGCCTGTCCGTGGTACTAAGTGCAATTTTTGGATTAACCTGAAGGGTGTTTGTCTATTCTTTCGTAGGAGCAGTGAAACCCAGAAGCAAAGGATGCTCATCCCAAATGTGCACATAGCAACAAAGGACCAGCGGTCCTGTTGCAAGTGTTTGCTCCAAAAGCCTTCCAGATGCTGAAAATTTGGACGTTTACTCTCCCGTTGGTGTGATTTGGAGGTGAAAATCATGGCTCAGCAAAACACATCAATAAAATCCCAGTCATCGAAACAGCCTTTCCAACGAAGACAACATCGATCGCTCCAGACTGCAGGTCACGCTTGAAACCGTTCGTTCCTTTGCCTCAACTCATGAGAAAGAGGTCTCTTCGATTTTGATAGGAACCGGGTCTCAATCCAGGTTGTCTAAGCTGAAGAGCGCACAGTTTCAAAGGGGGTTCCGGCAAAGCATGGCACCTCACAAAATGAGACTCGACTCAGCTCAGAGCTGACGACCCATGCCCGTTGTGCCGCGCAAAAGCAACCGCACGTCCGCCTTGACGGCCACCATGAGCGTCACAACTCCACGACCTGAGTTTGAGCTGGATAAGAGTTTTGAAAGGAATTGAATGGGAAGGAAGGAAATTTGAAATAAAGTCCCAGTGAGCGTTCGCAAACCTCGACCTTTGCCAGGCACAAGTTTATTCTTTACACTGAAAGGATCACAACACTAAATCCAGAAACGAAAGTACACACTGTCCCATCAAATCCTTATATGCCTACTCCTGACAGATGCAAAAAAGATGTGACCGGCTTTCTTGTGCCTGCACCTTCAAAAGTTGGCAAAATGATGGAAAACAACCGACAGGGTGACCGAAAGCGCAAGTCACTCCGCATATGCCAAGCGAGAAACTATTGTAGGGTTGAACGTCAATGGTTAAATTGACTCTGGACAAATGGTTCTAGCCCAACTTTATGAAAAGAATTGATAAGAATTAAAAAGAGGGAAAATCAGTAGGTGTTTGTTGGGTTGAATTCGAATGCACAACGGGTTTGAGAGATGTTTAGAACCTTGCAGTCTCCGGATTGACCCGCCATCTGCGCCCGACACCCCTATTTTGGCACTCACAAATCAGCCTTCGGAAATAGGTTGAAATGCGCTCTGCGCTGGGGATTAAGTGGGAACCGTTTTATCTCAATAAGACGCTTAGAATGTGTTGTGTTTGTCTGTGAGGGATGCCGGCGTCAAATTTTCTTTGAGTCACATCCTTTGGCATGATATGTCAATCTTTGAGAGTTGCCAGGAACTTGACAAGTGGCTAAGCATTTTTCCGAAGTTTGCCCACTGGAGTGATGAGGAGTTGGCTATGTGACAGAAGTGCCACTGCAGATTCTGCGAAGATACCAGTCAAACATGGTGAGACCATGGCATTTCTGGCCCAGAACAACAGTGTCCCACATCCTTTCTTTCTTTTGCGCTCGAAGAACTAGCATTGAAGAAGCGGTCAACCTTGATTTTTCTTCTCTTTGTAGACAGGTTACCAGTGCCTTCGGTCGATCAGTGCCTTCTAGAAGTATTGAGTTGCTTGTTTGTCTTCACAGTTCACCCTTCCTTTCAGACTTTCAATTCCGCCGTGCAATCTTTAGCAGCTAGGCCGTGTAGGCCAAATTTTGCAGGTCCCAAAGTTGAATATAAGCATTATAAGCATTATTAAGACGCATTTTCAGGGATGTCCTTTTCTGAATGCGGATGTTGCTCTGTGACAGGATACCTTTGCCCATCGAACATGTGTGAGATTTCCGATGGGCGGACAAAGAGTACAACCAACCTTTCTTAAACTTCCCAGCTCCCTTCATTGATTCCCTACGCTGCCAGCCAAAACAGTTGGCCTTTTTCTCCCCAAAATTGCATCATGGAGGCAGTGCTTCACCCATCACCGGAAGTGCCACTGCACGTGTTTTGCTTCTGACTGCTGTAAGATACAGTTTTTTGCCTGACTGGGCCCAAAACTGTTTTGCAGCGCTACTCAAAGCAGTGTGGGCATCACGGCATCATGTGCTGTTCTGTCACTTTTTGCCTGCTATCTTGCGGCACCAGGAACCACGCACGGATTCACTTCAATCTCCAGCCATGGTGAGATCCCACAGCTTCTGACAGAGCAGAAGTCTGCATATCCAGAGGATTCCGTACCAAGAAGCCACAGCTGAGAGATAGCTGAAGGGCCCCTGTAAACAGAATTGAAGGGTACTCAGGAAAATATGGTGCCAGACAGGCAGAAAGCCTTGATACGGAAAATTGTGGACAAAGATAATATATGGCTGCGGCTCAAAATTTCAAGCCCTGATCCATGCCCTGGACCTACATGCACAAAGGGTGTTGGTTCATTTTGACAGCAGGACGGTGGTCATGGAAGTCGAAATCCGCTAAGGACTGTGTAACAACTCACCTGCCGAATGGACTAGCCCCGAACATGGATGGCGCTCAAGCGGGCGACCGATGCCCAACCACTGACGTGATCATGTGTCAGTGTGTAGGAGTTTCGTCGGTGGGAGGTGGCAGGGGCAATGAAAATTGCCACGCTTGGCGGAGCAGAAATGGATAGGAGAAACGGAGAAACTTGGGAATGAACTATCTCAGATACCCATAGATAATGAATGATAATGAGAGATACAGTACAGTATATTAATAACATGGTTTACTGCCCAAAAGTTTTAAGTTTTAAGAAATGGATTTGGGTAAAAACGTCCAGCTTGCCACAGTGAATTTCCGTTTTGCTGGCTACGGGTGGTGGTTCCCACCCTTGACAGGATCAACATGTTGAGAATAACTCGTCATGCTTGATACGAAGTGGACTAGGCCAAACGAGCTGTACAGTTGTTGTTCACAGCTCAAAAACATCAACCAAGACAGCATGTGAGCCGTCTGTAAACAGAATTGAAGCCACAGCTGAGAGATAGCTGAAGGGCCCCTGTAAACAGAATTGAAGGGTACTCAGGAAAATATGGTGCCAGACAGGCAGAAAGCCTTGATACGGAAAATTGTGGACAAAGATAATATATGGCTGCGGCTCAAAATTTCAAGCCCTGATCCATGCCCTGGACCTACATGCACAAAGGGTGTTGGTTCATTTTGACAGCAGGACGGTGGTCATAGAAGTCGAAATCCGCTAAGGACTGTGTAACAACTCACCTGCCGAATGGACTAGCCCCGAACATGGATGGCGCTCAAGCGGGCGACCGATGCCCAACCACTGACGTGATCATGTGTCAGTGTGTAGGAGTTTCGTCGGTGGGAGGTGGCAGGGGCAATGAAAATTGCCACGCTTGGCGGAGCAGAAATGGATAGGAGAAACGGAGAAACTTGGGAATGAACTATCTCAGATACCCATAGATAATGAATGATAATGAGAGATACAGTACAGTATATTAATAACATGGTTTACTGCCCAAAAGTTTTAAGTTTTAAGAAATGGATTTGGGTAAAAACGTCCAGCTTGCCACAGTGAATTTCCGTTTTGCTGGCTACGGGTGGTGGTTCCCACCCTTGACAGGACAAACATCACTTTATTCCACTTTATCTAAAGCGCTGTCAAAGTCGCACGTTGACAGCCCTCTTTGGAGAGTCATGCTATGCACATGTAAGCCATACAGTTGGAAACCTATCGTCACGGTCAGCAAACGGTAATCCCTCAATGGCTTTTGACGTTCTTTGCACCCCAGCCGGACAGAATGAAAGAATCCACTCATCTGTTGCATCCACACGAACAGGGCTCCATGGGAGAGCCAAGCAACCTGTGTGAAGGAATAACGACCGGGAATGGGGTCTACAATAACGATACGTGCATGCATGGCCAAGATGTCTCAGGCTTTCTTTAAGGACCTTGCTGAACCAACGCACGCGTGTCTGGAATGGCACTGCAAGCATGTCCAAATGAGGAGTACATCTACCAGCTTTCCATCCATCAATCTTGGTCGGTGCTACTCAAAAACATCAACCAAGACAGCATGTGAGCCGTCTGTAAACAGAATTGAAGCCACAGCTGAGAGATAGCTGAAGGGCCCCTCGCGCCTAGCCTTGATGAGTTTAAAGGGCTAAGCAAAAAAAACACAGCTCATCTATACACATGTGTGCTGCGAGTCAAGGCGACTTTTCCAGGGTCGCTCAGGCTGAAAAACTTGATATGGAAAATTGTGGAAAAATTATGACCTGGAACTTGTAGTAAATCCCGGAACTGTAGACTTGTCTAGTCTGCAGGAAACGCTCGAGCAGAATTTTAAGTATCAATTATGGGTCCAGAGTAGTATGAGGTTTGAATGTTACAGGTCAAAACATCAAGCTTCCCACGTGCAACAGATTCAGAACCAAACCGCAACACGTCGCCGATGTTCGAGGTTTGATCTAACAGCTGGGCTGCCCCCCACGGCTGCAGCATTCCTGCTGTGCTCAGTCCTTCCAAGTATCTTGCGAGGCACGGTTGTGAACCGAACCATACTAAGGCGTGTTTGTTAGGCACGGAAGGCTGCCCCGAGTTTGCAGACGGAGCAGCCTTTTCAAACAACTGGTCTTTGGTGTCCAATCTGTGAAAGTCGTGCGAAAGCCACGCAAAAATTATCCCTCTAGGACATTTATTGAGTCCCAACTTTGGTATTTTCAAAGTTGAGGGGGGTTGTCCCATGGAAAAATATTCAGCGACACTGGGTTGCAACCAAAGAAAAGTGTGGAGTTTCTCGGAGCGGAGTTTGTTGGAGACTTGCAAAGGGATAAATAGGACCTTGGCCACTGGAACTTTATCCAGAGATGTCTGCCCCCATGGTCCCAAAATTGATTCTGGATATTTTTTGTGTAACATGTACGCCTGGGGGTTGTGCCCTTTTTTGGGAACGGAAATTTATTCCGAAAAAAGCTTGGCCCCAAGAAATTTATCCGGGATAAATTTGGGTACAACCCTCCGTAGGCACCACACACGGGGATCCGGGTTCGTCCTGGCAGGATTTTTTTTCCTGACCCTGTGCCCAAAAAATTATCCCTCTAGGACATTTATTGAGTCCCAACTTTGGTATTTTCAAAGTTGAGGGGGGTTGTCCCATGGAAAAATATTCAGCGACACTGGGGTTGCAACCAAAGAAAAGTGTGGAGTTTCTCGGAGCGGAGTTTGTTGGAGACTTGCAAAGGGATAAATAGGACCTTGGCCACTGGAACTTTATCCAGAGATGTTTGCCCCCATGGTCCCAAAATTGATTCTGGATATTTTTTGTGTAACATGTACGCCTGGGGGTTGTGCCCTTTTTTGGGAACGGAAATTTATTCCGAAAAAAGCTTGGCCCCAAGAAATTTATCCGGGATAAATTTGCGTGTAAGCAAAACTATCAAGGCACGGGCAGACTGGTGTCCAAATCGCAGTTGTTCATGCACTTTCTTGATGCATCTTGATGTGTTCATTGGCCTTTCACACATTTCTTACCCATGTCAACTCGGTAGTCTGTTGTATTGAAATGGCAGCATGGTGTAGTTGAGGAGGATATTTGTGACAAGAGAAAGGTAATGAAAGATAAAAAGACGTGTTTTTGGAAACTGCCATGAAGCTATCCAGACAGACTCCCATGATGCACTGTGCTTTCACATTACTCCCCAAGAGCTGGCCGCAGCCTCGAAGATCAAAAGGTGGTGGGACAAGTTCACTCATGAGAAAGAAGTTATTTCTTAACCTTAGGCGTTAAAAATTGGATCCCTACCCTCTTAAAAATGGAATTGGAGGGGGGGGAGTCGTACTGAAATTTCATTTTAATTCCATTTTTGCAATCATGCTTTCTCAATGATCAATATTCCTCATCATTCCATGTCAATGGCAGCCCTCCCCCTCTATAGGGGTAGGGATAAAATTGGAAAGTGCATCGAATTCCCGTACTTAGCGCAGCATGTTTTCCCTGCTAATTTTGGAAATCAGAATTAGGACATCAAGATTGCCAAAACTATTCGTTTTCTGCTTGTCCAGAAGGTTTGGTTTTGTGTCCCCTTAGCGTTCATGGAGATTGGACACATTTTTCGCTCATCCCCACAAGACCCCATGAGAGAAGTCCTCTTTGAAACAGGAACTTTCTTTCCTAGGTTTCAAGTTGTCCTGCATGGACGGCCAGGTGGAGTACCCGGGGGTCCAGGGTAATGTTGGGCAAACATTAAGTTGCCCAAATGAGAAAGGTTGTGAACCGAGCCATGCTACAGCAGAGCGTTGTTCCAGAAAGCGCGTTTGCCACAAGTTGTTGCCGGGTGCTGTCGCAGGGGAGCTGTCCAAGCCTAAAACTCCATCGCAGCAAAAGATGCATGACAATTACACGCCGGCGTTTTTGGCTGTTGTCTTTAAGCTGCAATTTTAGCGTCCCAACGTATTTCATGTACTCTTCAAGGAGTTTCAAGTTGTCCTGCATGGACGGCCAGGTGGAGTACCCGGGGGTCCAGGATAATGTTGGGCAAACATTAAGTTGCCCAAATGAGAAAGATTGTGAACCGAGCCAAGATTTGAGTAAACAAATACGTGTTTGTGTTTGGGGGGTTTCTCAGGTTTCTCACGATCTGTCACGCGCAACCCAAAAGTTGATCCTGACTGGTCGGCGGGAGAACCCCCGACCAGCACGAGGCGCTTCAAGAAGTGCCGCAGTTGAAGTTGGACATACTTACTTGGTTTACCCCCATTTAAACAGTCGTTTGGGGTTTGTCAATCCAGGGTTGACATGACCAAACATACCCTCGATGTTTCTACCATTTGCGAACTGGAAACCATGGACCAGCCAGAGGTCACCTGGTGATATTGTGACACATATCGATCACAGGCATTGCTTGCTCTCTGCGCAGAACCGTTGCGCGGGAGCGCACGGCCCGTGGGTGCCGTTGTGTCACTGTCGAGTTTGACTGATTTGAACGGTCAGCAAGGAATGGGCTATTGCAGCTTCAAAGGTGCTCAACAAAAAGTAACATTCCTGGAAAATTGGTAGCCAATTTTTATCATTTCACTGGGGCTTGACATTTGGCTTGTAGCCAGCAGGGGTAGTTGGGAAGAGGTCCCCTTCTTTACTCACCAAGCAGGCGGGCCCGAGGCAAGCGACAGCTTCTACACGAAAGGCTGCTGAATGGGATGAGACCAATGAGCACAGCAAAACCATAGGCCCATAGGCGTTCGCCAGGGGATCAGCTGCCCTTGGCAGGAGAAAAGTTGAATTGGTGGACATCTTGACATGGGGTTGTCTCAAAATGTTCGTCCCCAGACTACCATTGGGACCATGGTTCATAATCCTTATTCCAATGGAAATACGCACGTTGGGGAATTTTAGAGACAATCCCACGAGTTGAGGCACGGTTTTGTCAATCGATTGACTTGCAAAAAAACACTGCTGAGTCTCAACACTCGACAGGTAAACAAAAATAAGTGCGAGGCATGTTTGGCAGAAGAAGTGTGCTTTAGACCTTTTGGGAGGCCACGGGGTTCCAATATCCCATCAATGGCTTTCCCTGCCAGTCTTGAATTTAGTGCCTGCGACTCAGCTGTCTAGTCCAGTGCAATGTATAATGAAACATCCAGAGTTTGTGGGGAACTAGCCTCAAGAAAGTATTTTCATGTATCTTCAGCAGTTTACACATCCATTGAGCTGCAGATGCAAATGCACACAGACACGCGCACACATATTATTTCGGAGTGTCTCTATCACTCTCTGTCACTCTTTCTCCCTCCCTCCCAGTGTAAGGTGTCAAAAGCGGATTTCGCATTCACCAGCAGAATCTAAAATCCAAATACGATCATGTTACAGTCGTGTTGCCGAAGCTGCCAGATAAGAACTATTCTGCTAAAGATCAGCGTGCGCGTTGGGTTTGTTTCCAAATTCCAAATCTATGGGCGAAGAAAGGTGGAACTTGCAACCCAACTGCGGATATCAGTAGCCTGCGGCACGCAGCACATTTCCGTGTGTGCAGAAGGCTTTCTCGGGATTTTTGTTCTCACGCCAAAATTATCGGCTGACTCTCTCCGGTCATTGTGCACAAGCTCACAGCCGCGTCATCTATGGAGCAATGAACCTGCCACTGACAGAGCGAAAAGTGGAGAGATGAGAGAATGCGCATCATTTTGACTTGTTCTACTTGCATATGATATAGTTCCAGAAACTTGGGCACAGCTTTCATGCTTCAACTATGCGGTGATGTTGCAACATTTTCTACTTTGATTTTTCTCCTGTAGGGATGAATCCTTACCAAACAGATGTGGTTACCCATCGAAACTCAGGACTCCCTGTGAATTTCTATTTTAGGCATATTCAATGGTATTTACTCAGAACAAACGGGTGTTCCGCAGGAATTTGTTGGCTCAAGCTCGGCGTGATGCCTTCGAATTCTTGGCAGGCACCCGGCTATCAATTTATTACCTCCTCGTGGAGAAAACTCCGAATCAGAGACCAGCCCTCCGAATCAGTCACCAAGAATCAGCGACCACGAATCAGCGACCACATAATCAGAATCAGCGACCACATTTCACAGATCAGCGACCACATAGGCGAATCAGCGACCATGAATCAACGACCATGAATCAACGACCACGACTCAATGACTACATGCTAGCCATTAAGTTTGGGCGCTGTTTCTTTTTCTAATGTCCCCATCATACCAGTAGTACCGCGCACGGCGGTGGCGGAAGTTTTAGAATAGGAAAACTATAGGAGAGGCTGGTTGTTGTGAATCACGGATGGCAGAGGGAATTCACTGATTGACCGAAAGGTGGTTGGATTTGTGTTTGTTGGAGTGGCTGTAATGGTTGCAGTGGTCACCTCACCCACAACTGCTGGATTGAGTGTGGTGTAGTGCAGCTGTAGTTGCAACGTAGTGGAGTTGTAGTTGCGGTGTAGTGTAGTTAGCGTAGTGTATTTGCAGTTAAATTGTGGCGGTGTAATGGAGCTGGTGTAATGTAATGTACGGAGGTGCTATGTAGTGTAGTCTAGTGTAGTGTAGTGTAGTGTAAAGTAGCGTAGTTGTAGTTGCGGTTGTAGTTGTAGGTGCAGTGTAGCATAGTGCAGTTGAGGGTAGTGTAATGTAGTGTAATGTAGTGTAATGTAGTGTAGAGCAATATAGTGTAGTGGAGTGTAATGTGGTGGAGTGTAGTGTAGTGGGGTGGACTGGAGTGGAGTGTTGTGTAGTGTGGTGGAGTGTGGTGTAGTGTAGTGAATTGTAGTGTAGTGTGGTGGAGTGTTGTGTAGTGTAGTATATTGTAGTGTAGTGTAGTGTACTGTAGTGTAATGTAGTGCAATGTAGTGTAGTGTTGTGGGGTGTAGTGTAGTGTAGTGGAGTGGAGTGTTGTGTAGTGTAGTATACGGTAGTGTAATGTAGTGTAGTGGAGTGAAGTGTAGTGTAATGCAGTGTAGTGGAGTGAAGTGTAGTGTAGTGGGGTGTTGTGTAGTGTAGTATACAGTAGTGTAGTGGGATGTTGTGTAGTGTAGTATACAGTAGTGTAGCGTAATGTAGTGTAATGCAGTGCGGTGTCGTGTAGTGGGGTGTAGTGTAGTGTAGTGTAATGTATAGTGTAATCTATCTAGTGTAGTGGAGTCCTGTGTAGTGTAGTCTACTGTAGTGTAGTGTATTGTAGTTGTAGTTGTAGTTGAAACTGCTACAAGACCTTCACCTTTTGCTCACTTTTGACAAGGTGCAAAATCCCTTGCGCCTGCCACGCAAAACCACATCTCAACCGTCAAAAGTGGTCCGTACATCTGGCGCTTTGTGCATTCTGAATTGGAAATGTGCTTCGCGCCACAACAGCGTGCAACTTTTTCCCCACAACTTTGTGTGGGGTTCTTGTTTTTGATTCTGTATCCCGGGCTTCTCCTCCTCCTCCTCCCGCCGCCTCCGCTTAACACACACAAACTTAACAGACAATAACTTCACACACACAAACTTAACATACAATAATTTCACACACACAAACTTAACACACACACACAAACTTAACATACAATAATTTCACACACACAAACTTAACACACACACAAAACTTAACAGACAATAACTTCACACACACACAAACTTAACATACAATAATTTCACACACACAAACTTAACATACACAAACTTAACACACACAAACTTAACACACACACACACACACAAACTTCACACACACACAAACTTAACACACACAAACTTAACAGACAATAACTTCACACACCAACAAAACACACACAACACACGCACACACACACACTTGGTGACATCCACCTTCGTTTCACGTGGCAGGCGTGGCACTCATGGTGCTGTGTGGCGCGCTTGGTCCGGATTTGTCGCCAGGGGCGCCGCGCCACTTTGCGTGGCAGGCGTGGCACTTGGTGACATTCACCTTCGTTTCACGTGGCAGGCGTGGCACAAACTCACATCTACCTTCGTTTCACGTGGCAGGCGTGGCACTCATGGTGCTGTGTGGCGCGCTTGGACTGGCTTGGGCGCCTGTGACGCCGCGGCACTTTGCGTGGCAGGCGTGGCACAACCTGACATCCACCTTCGTTTCACGTGGCAGGCGTGGCACTAACTCACATCTACCGTCGTTTTGCGTGGCAGGCGTGGCACTCATGGCACTGGGTGGCGCGCTTGGACTGGCTTGCGTGGCAGGCGTGGCACTTGGTGACATCCACCTTCGTTTCACGTGGCAGGCGTGGCACTTGGTGACATTCACCTTGATATCACGTGGCACTTGGTGACATTCACCTTGATATCACGTGGCAGGCGTGGCACAATCTCACATCCACGCTCGTTTTGCGTGGCAGGCGCCTCACTCACTTTGTCACCCACCATCTTTGACACACCATCTTTCACACACAACTTTGTCACACACACCATCTTTCACACACCACTTTGTCACACACCATCTTTCACACACCCTCTTTTACACACCATCTTTGTAACACACCATCTTTGACACACCATCTTTCACACACCATCTTCCACACACCATCTTTCAGCACACCATTTTTCACACACCACTTTGTCACACACCACTTTGTCACACACCATCTTTCACCACACCATCTTCCACACACCATCTTTCAGCACACCGTTTTTCACACACAACTTTGACTTTGTCACACACACCATCTTTGACACACCATCTTTCACACACCACTTTGTCACACACCACTTTGTCACACACCATCTTTCACACACCATCTTCCACACACCATCTTTCAGCACACTATTTTTCACACACAACTTTGTCACACACCATCTTTGACACACCATCTTTCACACACCACTTTGTCACACACCATCTTTCGCCACACCATCTTTCACAAACCATCTTCCACACACCATCTTTCAGCACACCATTTTTCACACACAACTTTGACTTTGTCACACACACCATCTTTGACACACCATCTTTCACACACCACTTTGTCACACACCACTTTGTCACACACCATCTTTCACACACCATCTTCCACACACCATCTTTCAGCACACCATTTTTCACACACAACTTTGTCACACACCATCTTTGACACACCATCTTTGTAACACACCATCTTTGACACACCATCTTTCACACACCATCTTCCACACACCATCTTTCAGCACACCATTTTTCACACACCACTTTGTCACACACCACTTTGTCACACACCATCTTCCACACACCATCTTTCAGCACTTTTTCACACACAACTTTGACTTTGTCACACACACCATCTTTGACACACCATCTTTCACACACCACTTTGTCACACACCACTTTGTCACACACCATCTTTCACACACCATCTTCCACACACCATCTTTCAGCACACCATTTTTCACACACAACTTTGTCACACACCATCTTTGACACACCATCTTTCACACACCACTTTGTCACACACCATCTTTCGCCACACCATCTTTGTCACACACCACTTTGTCACACACCATCTTTCACACACAACTTTGTCACACACTCTCTTTCACACACAACTTTCACACACACCATCTTTCACACACAACTTTTTCACACACACACACACCATCTTTCTTCATCACACACCATATTTCACATGCCAGTTTGTCACACACAACTTTGTTTTACTTCTCGATCCTCCACCGCCTCCTTTGTCTTTCCTTCCTTCCCTGGCCCCGCTACAACACTATGTGCTCATTATTGGAAGAAGTTGTCTTGTGGGGTTATCCGGTCCTTTAATTTCGACATCTGCACGTCAAAAAGTGGTTCGAGCATGTGGTGTTTTTTAACATTTTGACTTGGAAAGCCACAACAGCGTGCAATTTCGACATCTCAACTTTCAAAAGTGGTCTGGGACCGTCAGTTTTTGACACTTTTGACTTGGAGATGTGCTTCGCGCCACATCGGCGTGCACTTTTTCGACATCTCAAGTTCCAAAAGTGCTCCGACGTTGGTGTGTTTTGTGCATGACTTGGAAATGTGCTTCGTTGCGCCGTCTCAACAACCAAAAGTGGTCCGAACATGGTGTCTTATGTCTTTTTTTACTTGGAAATGTGTTCGCGCCACAACGGCGTACACTTTTTCAACATCGCGACTTCTAGAACTGCTCCGAAGCTGAGGTGCTTTGCGCATTTTGACTTGGAAATGTGCTTCGCGCCACAACAGCGTGCAACTTTTTTCGACATCTGCACGTCAAAAAGTGGTTCGAGCATGTGGTGTTTTTAACATTTTGACTTGGAAAGCCACAACAGCGTGCAATTTCGACATCTCAACTTTCAAAAGTGGTCTGGGACCGTCAGTTTTTGACACTTTTGACTTGGAGATGTGCTTCGCGCCACATCGGCGTGCACTTTTTCGACATCTCAGGTTCCAAAAGTGCTCCGACGTTGGTGTGTTTTGTGCATGACTTGGAAATGTGCTTCGTTGCGCCGTCTCAACAACCAAAAGTGGTCCGAACATGGTGTCTTATGTCTTTTTTTACTTGGAAATGTGTTCGCGCCACAACGGCGTACACTTTTTCGACATCGCGACTTCTAGAACTGCTCCGAAGCTGAGTTGCTTTGCGCATTTTGACTTGGAAATGTGCTTCGCGCCACAACGGCGTGCAACTTTTCATTTCTCATCTGGCCAGATGGCTCCGCATCCCGCCGCTTTAGCGAGGTTACTTTTCGACCCTCTGGAGCCACAAATCATTGGAAAAACATAGTGAATCGCGACTTTCCTATTTTTTCGCGCACCTGCATCTTCTTCCTTCTCACTCTTTCTCCTCTCTGATCTTCTCTCTTCTTTTCTTCTCCTCTCTGACTCTTCCCGCCTCTGCTATTCCATCTGTCCATATTGTCGGACGTTTAATTTCTAAACTTCCTTCGATAAATACACCCCTTCAAACAGTGTGGGGCAACAGATAAAGCTAAACAAACAGGTAAATTATTTTGCATCATTATGCATCATTGAGAAAAAGCAACAGGTTGGCGCATTTTATTTCTTGGGGGTACACGAATCTGTCAGGGTTTTGTCATATTTTATCAAGCGGGGGATATGAACACGGATGTCTGCAGGAGACCTGGATAGTTCCTGACAGTTGGTAGGCTTGAAATTTTCTCAAACCACCCGCGGGCATCCGACCTTGCGCATATACGACCTAGTCTTTGAATCCATGTGATGTTGCAATATCATCTCAATATCACCGAATGCTGCCGATAAACGATTTTCAGATGCAGACACAAGATCATGCACTCATGAGCCACGAGCAATCTATAAGAAAGGTGCGATTTGCACCATAGCAAATCTAGCAGTGACTAGCCATGATGTTTCTATCTGAGAGAACAGATTTCTAGTAGTCGCATTACAGTAAGTCTCTGCTCAACCGTACTTTTTGCTGGTTGTACATTTCCGCAATTAAATGCCGACTCGCAGTCGCAGCTGGTTCGTATAGCAAGACTGGATGGCCGGAGTTTAACATGTTCGACCCAGATTAACCCTGAACAAATAACCGGTGTGCTGTTTGCAGATCCCTTCACTCCCATTGTTCGAAGAGTTTCGCGCGACATATGCCACGGCTGCATGCCGATCGCCTTCCGTTACATTGCCCTGGGCTTGTTGGTACCGGTGCTGGGCACACGGATGGACTCTTGGCGCATGTTTCAGACATGGATAATGTAAAACTATAGTGCAAAACCCACCTATGTACTCCTGAGTAGCAAATTGCATTCCTTTTGGTTCGTAACTGGTTCTCACATCTTTTCCTCTGGTGTCATCAAATATGGCTAGGAAAATGCAACTTGGTTACCGGCAAAGGAATTTCAAATAATTTCCCATGAAACCGCCATTGAGAGTTGATTTTCGATTGCCATATTTGTTTATATCACAATCTATGACTCTGTATGAATGTCAATATCAATATCAACCAATCAACATCCTCTCTATCAACGTAATTTCGAAAGCTTGCTTCTGCTAGCTGAAGTCCCTCTCGCTTTAGCAAGGTATTGGGGTGGATGGAATCTCCAATCACGTGAAACTTCTCAGTTACCTACCCCCCCTCCTTTCACAAGCGTTTGGACGTGGGCTCAACCCCCCTAAGACACCGTCGGCAATAGCACCGGCATGATCCTTTTGGCAGCATGGTCCTCTGCATCTTTACACGTCACGCTTTACACTTTGCACTTCACACTCTAAACATTGCGCTTTACACTCCGCACTCTGCACTTTACACTCCGCACCCTAAACTTTTACAGTCCGCGCTGCTTTACGATCCACACCACTTTACGCTTCACATTTTACACCCCACACTCTACACTTTACACTCCACATTCTACACTTGGCACTCCACACTCTACACTTTAAACTCCACACTTTAGACGTGACGTTCCACACTCCACGCTTTACACCTTACGCTCCGCACTCTGCACTCTATACTTCACACTTTGCATCTTACTCTTCGCACTTTACGCTTGACACTCCGCACTCTACACTTTACTCTTTGCACTTTACGCCCCATCCTCTACACTTTACCCTCCAAACTCTACACTCTTACGCATTTGCACTCTGCACTTGACACTCCTTACTTTACATTCTAAACTTTATACTCCACACTGTTCACTGCACACTTTACACTTGACACTCCACACTCTACACTTTGCACTTGACACTTGACACTCCACACCCTGAACTTTACACTGGACACTCTACACTCTACATGGTACACTTCACTCTCTACACTCTATACTGTATACTTTACACTCCACTCTCTACACTTGACACCCCATACCCCGCACTCTACACTGCACACTTTAAACTCCACAGCTTACACCTTACACTTTACACTTCACACTGTACACTGTACGCTCCACACTGTACACTTTTCACTTCACACTCTACGTGTCAAATTTTACACTTTCACACTTTACACCTTACACTTCACTTTAGACCCTCACAACTTTGCACTTTTCACACTTTTACGCTGCATGGAACCTTGGCCTAGCTTGATTTTCATGTTGCGCTCGCACACTGACCTTTTGTCCTCAACTTCCGTTTTTTCACTGCATTAGCTCTTCCGCGTTCCAAAGGTCCACTCCAATGCCGAAGGTGGACCTTTGATTCTTCCCCCATCCCTTCTTCTCATTATGTTGGCTATGATGAAATTCGTCAGCCTCTTCGGGCAACAATACACACTCATATGTTCTCATCCTCGTCCTCTCCAACGAATATTTTTTCCATACGTAGGTTTGGACGCGCACATTACTTGCATGCGATTCAAACCCGCTTGTTCACGTTCACGAAAAAAAGCGCGCGGCTGCGCTGTGCCCTCTTTGTTTTCATCCGAAGCTCCCTGCCAAGCTAGCTTTCGCCCCTTACCCTCTGGGCTTCAAGTTTGGGTATTGTATATTGGAAAACAAACAGTCAGAATCTACCGACCATCCAATTGAAGTCCCTCTTTCATCGAGGGGTATTCAACCATTTTTTTCAACCAAGGGGTCCGCAGCATCACACGGACGAATCCACCCAATTTTTTACAAGGGCACGATTGGAGGGAACAGAACTTTTAGGTATGATTGGACCTAGACCAACATTGAAATCATATTCTCAAACTCTTAAAAACTATTTAAATTATCCAGATTATCTAGATGTTCAGTTTTGTTTTTTCAATCAAAGGCTATACCGGCGGTACCTGTTCCAACCATTCCCATTTTTTCTTAATCGAATTTCGAATTTCACAGCCTAGTGGCGGCCTTGCCTCAGGTAGGACATGCTGTGCATGACGCAGTGACCGGCTGCCCCAAAGCGAAGCTGGATTCCTGGGCAGACGACGGATCTATGATTGCGGCCCTTTAAGCTGAAACTTGGCCACGAGGTGGCAGAGAGATCCTGACTGCAGAATGTGAAGAAAGAGACCCTTGAAACTTGAAACCCAAAGAACTTGCAAAATATCTGAACTAGACGACGGATGGCCCGAGAGCGCAGAAGAGCATGTTACTCTTGTGTTATTATAAAGAGAATGTAAGGAGTACAGAAAAGATATGATAAGATATGTTGTAATTTGAAGATGTATTGATCATGATTCAGATGATGAACAGGAGGAAAAATTGAGATGATATGTTCGATTCTCAGCAGATAAAAGACAAAAAGAAAGTGCAAGAAACAGACTGCGACAGACAAAAACAGACAGGAACAGGCATAGACAGACAGAGATAGATAGAGACCCACAGAAGCCACCCCAATAAACCCCTGCCAGGTGAGGGTTGTTAGATTTTATGTCAGATGCGCAGCTTCTCCTCCTCCTCTTTCTTCTCCTTCTCCTCGCCGGACCTCATCTGCCAGCTCTTGCACGCAGTGATCTTCGCCGGACTTCAACCGGCGAGATTCGGCGCGCCGTGGGCCTCGCCGGACTTCAACCGGACCTCAACGGCCAGAAACAAAGCCATATCGAATGCCAAAGAGAATGCCAGAAAGAATGCCAGATAGAATGTCAGAAGATATGCCAGATAGAATGTCAGAATATTTCCCAGATAGCATGTCAGAAGATTTGCCAGATAGCATGTCAGAAGATCTGCCAGATAGCATGTCAGAAGATCTGCCAGATAGATATGCCAGATAGAATGTCAGAAGATATGACAGACAAAATGTCAGAAGATATGCCAGATAGAATGTAAGAAGATATGCCAGATAGAATGTCAGAAGATATGCCAGATAAAATGTCAGAAGATATGCCAGATAGAATGTCAGAAGATATGCCAGATAGAATGTCAGAAGATTTGCCAGATAGCATGTCAGAAGATCTGCCAGATAGCATGTCAGAAGATCTGCCAGATAGCATGTCAGAAGATTTGCCAGATAGCATGTCAGAAGATATGACAGACAAAATGTCAGAAGATATGCCAGATAGAATGTCAGAAGATATGCCAAGATAGAATGTCAGAAGATTTGCCAGATAGCATGTCAGAAGATCTGCCAGATAGCATGTCAGAAGATCTGCCAGATAGATATGCCAGATAGAATGTCAGAAGATAGATAAATGTCAGAAGATATGCCAGATAGAATGTCAGAAGATCTGCCAGATAGCATGTCAGAAGATCTGCCAGATAGCATGTCAGAAGATCTGCCAGATAGATATGCCAGATAGAATGTCAGAAGATATGCCAGATAGAATGTCAGAAGATATGCCAGATAGAATGTCGGAAGATTTGCCAGATAGAATGTCAGAAGATATTCTAGATAGAATGTCAGAAGATATGCCAGATAGAATGTCAGAAGATATGCCAGATAGAATGTCAGAAGATTTCCCAGATAGCATGTCAGAAGATATGCCAGATAGAATGTCAGAAGATTTGCCAGATAGAATGTCAGAAGATATGACAGACAAAATGTCAGAAGATATGCCAGATAGAATGTCAGAAGATATTCCAGATAGAATGTCAAAAGATATGACAGACAAAATGTCAAAAGATATGCCAGATAGAATGTCAAAAGATATTCCAGATAGAATGCCAGATAGAATGTCGGAAGATATGCCAGATAGAATGTCAGAAGATATGCCAGATAGAATGTCAGAAGATTTGCCAGATAGCATGTCAGAAGATTTGCCAGATAGCATGTCAGAAGATCTGCCAGATAGCATGTCAGAAGATCTGCCAGATAGATATGCCAGATAGAATGTCAGAAGATATGAAACTCAAAATGTCAGAAAGAATACCAGATAGAATGTCAGAAGATATGCCAGATAGAATGTCAGAAAATATGCCAGATAGAATGTCAGAAGATTTGCCAGATAGCATGTCAGAAGATTTGCCAGATTGCATGTCAGAAGATCTGCCAGATAGCATGTCAGAAGATCTGCCAGATAGATATGCCAGATAGAATGTCAGAAGATATGACAGACAAAATGTCAGAAGATATGCCAGATAGAATGTCAGAAGATTTGCCAGATAGCATGTCAGAAGATTTGCCAGATAGCATGTCAGAAGATCTGCCAGATAGAATGTCAGAAGATATTCCAGATAGAATGTCAGAAGATATGAAAGACAAAATGCCAGAAGATATGCCAGATAAAATGTCAGAAGATATGCCACATAGAATGCCAGAAAGAATGCCAGATAGAATGTCAGAAGACAGGCCAGATAGAATGTCAGAAGATATGCCAGATAGCATGTCAGAAGATCTGCCAGATAGAATGTCAGAAGATATTCCAGATAGAATGTCAGAAGATATGACAGACAAAATGTCAGAAGATATGCCAGATAGAATGTCAGAAGATATGCCAGATAGAATGCCAGATATACTGTCGGAAGATATGCCAGATAGAATTTCAGAAGATATTCCAGATAGAATCTCAGAAGGTATGACAGATAGAATGTCAGAACATATGCCACATAGAATGCCAGATAGAATGTCAGAAGATTTGCCAGATAGAATGTCAGAAGATATGACAGACAAAATGTCAGAAGATATGCCAGATAGAATGTCAGAAGATATTCCAGATAGAATGTCAAAAGATATGACAGACAAAATGTCAAAAGATATGCCAGATAGAATGTCAAAAGATATTCCAGATAGAATGCCAGATAGAATGTCGGAAGATATGCCAGATAGAATGTCAGAAGATATTCCAGATAGAATGTCAGGAGATATGCCAGATAGAATGGCAGAAGATATGACAGATAGAATGCCAGAAGATATGCCAGATAGAATCTCAAACAGAATGCTAAATAGAATGCCAGAAGATTTGCCAGATAGAATGTCAGATGGGATAGATAGAATGTCGGAAGATATGCCAGATAGAATGTCAGAAGATATTCCAGATAGAATGTCAGGAGATATGCCAGATAGAATGGCAGAAGATATGACAGATAGAATGCCAGAAGATATGCCAGATAGAATCTCAAACAGAATGCCAAATAGAATGCCAGAAGATTTGCCAGATAGAATGTCAGATGGGATGAATTGAATGCCATGGTGGGGATCACTCAAAGCAAAGTATTTTTTTGCAGAATGGATTGAATGGTTTGATTGAAAAAGTTTGACATGCTGTTGAGCAGGGCATGACTAGTGTCGCATGAAAAGAAATAGTCTTGTTGATGTCAGACGAATTTATCAACATTAGAGGCCCTTACTGTTGATAAATTTCTTGCCGCGCATTGCCCACTATCATTTCCCCTTTCCGAGACGCGTTTTTCGTTTGGCCCTGTTGGCCGGCTAGATGCTCAGAGTGGAAGATGTCGATTGGAAGCTGTTGTTTCTTTTGCTGAATGGCTTGATTGAAAATGCTTGAAGTGTTGTTGAGCAGGGTCTGACTAGTTTCGCATGACAACGAACAGTCTTATTGATGTCAGATGAATTCATCAACATTAGAGGCCCTTACTGTTGATAAATTTCTTTCTGCGTATCGCCCACTATGACCCACTATCATTTCCCCTTTCCAAGGCGCATTTTTTTCGTTTGTGTTCACGGCCCTGTTGGACGGCTAGATGCTCAGAGTGGAAGATGTCGATTGGAAGCTGTTGTTTCTTTTGCTGAACGGTTTGATTGAAAATGCTTGAGGTGTTGTTGAGCAGGGCATGACTAATTTCGCATGAAAACGAAATGGTCTTATTGATGTCAGACAAATTCATCAACATTAGAGGCCCTTACTGTTGATAAATTTCTTGCCGCGCATCACCCACTATCATTTCCTGTTTCCGAGACGCGTTTTTCGTCTGGCCCTGTTGGGAGGCTAGATGCTCAGAGTGGGAGATGTCCAATAGACATTACTTTATCTTTAAGCAGAAGGGTTTGATTGAAAATGTTTGAAGTGTTGTTGAGCAGGGCTCTTGAACTACTTTGATTGCCTGGATCGCTACCGTATACTCGGAACATTGGCTAGCATTCAGACCCGAACATATCTGTATGTGTGTGAGGGCGTCACAAGATCTCAGCCCGTATCCTTTCACCCATAGTTACTAAAGCTATGTGGCCACATTTTCATCCGAGGCAAGATGCGCAATGATGCAGATAGAATTCATTGATCGCACTGATTCTATTTATTGTTTGGAAATGCAGAGTTTCGCATTCAACCCAAAGTCGCCTACTTTCTGCTTGGCTTGGGTTGAGGAAACAACTCCACACAAATCCCATTGAAGCCTGGGCCAAGGGCACGAACTCGCTGCTTTACCTACTGTGGACCTCCACTGATCATTGAGTGTGAGCGCTGGGTTGAACGCAAACATACATAACGTGGTGTGATCTGATCTCAAGATGTTGCATTACAAGTTCATCATGTTGATAGGCCTCTTGAATTTTCTTTTAACCGTATGAAATGTACGGAACTGTTAAATGATCATCCTTTGATGTAGAGTGCTGTTTGCAGACGACCAAGTCGCTGCAACTGCTTTTTGTAGGCCTAGGGACGTCTAGGGATACCAAGATGGACTTGAAGCTTCCTGCGCACGAGCATTGCCGAGCGCCTGGCCTAGCAATGGTATCTCCGTGGAGGGATCCCGGGCAGCAACTGCCAGAGGCATGTTGCGCACGAAGAGCAAGGTTGGTTTGGTATAGTTGCTATACCCTAACCTTTCTTGATCTGCTTGGTGACCGATTCGGGTTGGTTTGGTATAGTTGGTATACTCGAACATTTCTTGATCTGCTTGGTGACCGATTCGGGTTGGTTTGGTATAGTTGGTATACTCGAACATTTCTTGATCTGCTTGGCGACCGATTCGGGTTGGTTTGGTTTAGTTGCTATACCCTAACAATTCTTGATCTGCTTGGTGACCGATTCGGGTTGGTTTGGTTTAGTTGCTATACCCTAACATTTCTTGATCTGCTTGGTGACCGATTCGGGTTGGTTTGGTATAGTTGCTATACCCTAACCTTTCTTGATCTGCTTGGTGACCGATTCCGGTTGGTTTGGTATAGTTGGTATACTCGAACATTTCTTGATCTGCTTGGTGACCGATTCGGGTTGGTTTGGTATAGTTGGTATACTCGAACATGTCTTGATCCGTTTGGTGACCGATTCTCGGTGTCCGATTCTGGTGTCCGATTCTACTATCCTGGTGTCCGATCCTGAGAATCCGGTGACCGATTCAGATATACTGGTGTCCGATTCTTAGTTCCCGATTCGGATATCCCGGTGACCGATCCTGGTAACCGATTCGGACGCCGCCCCCTCCTCGTGCAGTGGAGACTGTAGTCGCATTGGAGAACATGGAACTATCCATGGGAGAAGTGTTCATGCTGGATCTTCCATAGATGACCAACTTAGATGGGACATGCCATGGATTTATCACGATTTACTGCACCCATGATAGGTTTCAGCGGCCATCCGCTTAAAGGATGACACTGCCATGTCTATGGGCATGGCATGTAGAATTTCACTCTTCGATTCATCGGAAAGAGTTGGTGAAGGGCTCTGCTTGGGCCAGGCTTATACCGCGTGGTGCAAGTCCTGCGGTGAAGGGGACCTCTATCGAGGATATTGCCCAAGTTGTTGGGAAAAGTGGGAGGCGCCGGGACGGGGCCCTCCGTTTTGGTGGAGTGAACCGTGTTCTCACACTGTTGAACCATATGAAAAAAGGATAAGCAAGGAATGTACCTTGTGCTTGCCCTGAACCACTGGCATTTTCTGTGTTTTTTTCCCTAGTGATCAAACAGCCGCAGACCAGAGCCTCATGTCAAAACCATTCTTGCACTGGGCACAGATGAAGACTCGAAACCCAAACGACCAGCAACATGTCAACATGCTGTTGTGCAGCAATGCCAATGTGTGGGCATCGTTGCATCCCAAAATTTCTGGCACTTTCCTGACCAGGCTGCCAATGGTGCCAACCATCGATGGCGTATCGAGAGGTGTCGGATTGGCCAGATCTTGTTCTCGCAGGCGAAGAGTGGAAGACAGCCAATTGACAAAACTGACAGAGCTTCAAATTCCAACTTGTGACCTTCACCCTCAGTTGCTACCCATACAAAAGGGACACCAATGGATAAAAACATAACACTTGTTTTTGGTCAAATAATTTGTCTTCTTTCGTTTGGCACAAACCACTACCAATTCTTGGGTATCTCGGCGCAGAAGCGTTGCGCGCAAAGGAGCGCACGACACGTTGTTGCCGTTGTGTCACTCTCGAGTTTGGCTGGTTAGCAAAGCCATGGGCTATTAAAGATTTTTCCTGGTAACCGGGTTGTCTTTTGTAACCGGGTTGCCTTTCCTTCTTGCTTTTGCTTGTATAGCTACTTCCTAGAGTTGCACCAAGTGGACACTGGTGATGAGGCAGGTTCTTTGACCTGACTTCATTGCATAATGCCACTGCTGCTTTGGATTTGGCACAACAAAAGATGTGACATCTTTTATCTTTTTTGCTTCAAAGCATGATCATTTCTCTCAGCGGCAGCCGTAAAACTGCTGGAAAGTTCTGATTTAAAGCGTGAGGCGCGAAAGGGCCCAAGGCTTCAAAGCTAGGCTTTACATTATGTAGGTTTGAGGGTTTATGTCTAGGTTTGAGGGTTTCGGGTTCAGGGCTGAGGGTTTGTTAGTGGTTTCGGGTTTGGACTTGAAATTGAGGGTTTGGGGTTCAGGGCTAGAGGGTTGTTGACAAGTTTTTTGGGATTAAGTAAGGGTTTGGGTTCAGGTTCAGGGCGGAAGGTGTGTTAACTGTTGGTTTGGCTATTTTGTTCCAGGAGCAGCTGTGCCCAAAACTTTTGCTGGCTGCAGCCATCGCCTCAACCAAAAAAAATAATACGTGTGAGCCTGACAAAGCAACCGTGGCCACATAACAACCTGCAATCGCTCTGGCTTTGCTTGGGCCTAAATGGCTTCTATATAGATATCAAAAAAAATATGTTAATATAATCTATCTCTATACGTTATATTTTGAGGCGTTAGAAAGACATATAAATAGCTATCTACCTCTATATATATATAATGCACGCGTGAACACAGCTGCTGTTTGGCTTCGGGTCTTTCCTGAAATTTTAGGGATCCGCAATGAGTTTTCAAAGGTCATTGCTCAGGCTTTCATTATGCAACGGTTTCAACTTGTCTTTTTAAAAAATCACAGCACTGAAAGGATTCGGTGCTTTGACTGTCCTGTTCTAACCTGATGTGCCGGGGGCCACTTTGAAAGTCGGTTGTGCTGCTTGACTTTGCCATGCACTGTGAAGGGATGAGCTAGTAGTAACTTAGGAACTTAGTAGTATTAAATACTAGCACGGTATGAGTCTTGGTGGTCCTACTTGTTGAATACAAAAAGGGAGATATTCAATAAACCGAAGAAAAAGGAGATGCCAAGCGAGCTCCGCATGCGGCTGAAATCCCAGCCAACTTTTTGCCCGTGCGCTGCCTCTTCTGGTTTGGTCAAGTTCAAGTTGTCACTCTAAATCTATTCTACATCAAGAGCTGGGTCATGCTCTTTGGCCTCTTCTTCCCCAGCTTCGGCACCTTCAAGGGTGGGAGGGTCGTCAGACTTGGCCAAAACCTCGCCAGCATCAGGGGCTTCACAAATCTCTTCAGGAACTTCACCATCCGTGACACCTTCGCTTTGCCGGTGGAGCAAACAGTTATACTTGAAAATGACAAATCGCCAGCAAAAGGGACAAAATTGCCAGGTGACATCAGGTGGCCCATCACCAAATCACCAACAAAGCACTGACACATCAATGCGCGCAAAACAGAAGCCCCACCTGGCTTTTCGGTTGGTGGCATCTCAGCATCATCTGTGCCCACTGGCGGCTCTTTCTCTGCCAGCATGTCCAGCTTGCTAAGCATCACTGCCTCACAAGGAGTTCACAGTCTACATCTAAAAAAAATTAAGCCAAACACTGTTGGGTTCCGGAGTCTGTATGAACATTGCAATTGCAACCTCTAGTGCGAAACCAAGTACGCCCATTTCCTTTCCTTCCTCAATCGTTCCTCCTTTCACCAAATGGTCCCGAACGGCTTCCTTGGCAACATGCAGGGGTTGCCCAAACTGGAAATGAAGAGTCGCAACGATAGAGGGAGAGACAGAGAGAGAAAGAGAGAGAAAGAGAGAGAAAGGTTCGCACAAACTGGAAACTGGAAAAGCAACAACTTGGACACCAGGCGCAAATCTCTCGCGTCTTGGCCCTGGGGTAGTACCAATTCCCAACCTCACGGGCCACATTTTGTTTACACAACTTTCTCTTGTAGTTGTGTGATCACTTCCTGCTATGATGCTGAGTGGTGGACTGAAAAGACCTGCTTCGCACCCATCTTCAACGCCCACGAGTTCAACCTCTTGTACGGGAAGGCTTTGCTGACCTGGACATCACCTGCCAGGAATGTGACACAGGAAGCACCAACACCTACAAAATCCAACAAACAAAGTAAAGCTATCACTCCCAAGTTTGAAAAGCCTTCAGCACGGGCTGCTGGCCGCTTCCTGGGCACACTGTCAAGTCCAGGCTTTGCTGCCGCTGGCCGTTTCAGCTTCTGCCCCTGCAACCAAAGACTTCATTTGAAAATCCTGCATGATGCTGGCTTGTTGGCTGTTTACATTACGGAAAAGCAGTGCATAGCGTCATCAATAACTCTTCAAGTTGGTGAGTCCACGCAAAAAGTTGGTGAGTCCATGCGTCAGGAAGCCAGCCTTCGTCTCTTTTTCCCTTTCCGCAGGTTCAGCAGTGTCTGCACGTTCTGGTTCAACTTCTTCGGTCTCCTTTCGCTTTTTGGCTGTGGCCTTGGCTGAAGAAGCCTTAGCCTTGGCTTTTGTACTCGGCTTTGCTGAAGCTTTGCCTTTCGCCTTGGGGGTCGGCGCGCTTGGCACCGGCTCCGTCTCTGACCCTGAAAGCTCCGTGATTGGCGGCAAGATCGCCATCGTGATGGCAGCCAACAGCTGACTGCTGTTATTTACAGCAGCACACCGAAGCTAAGTCACCTGAAGAATTGAACCACAATTCACCAAAAAAAAGCGCGCGACATACGATTTCGTCGTTGTGGCTACTAGCCCCGCAAATAGAAAGAGGTACCGGTAGCCGTGGCTGGCCATTCTCGCTTTGCAACAAAACATGTGACTGTGAAAGTCGCCAAATTTTTCCTTATGATGCGAGAGTCTGGGTTGGAACTGCCAGCTTGTCCACATGCATTGACATCCTGTCATCCTAGTCCTAGTCATAAGCATCGCACCATACAGCTCATCCAGCCCCATATGACGACTAGCAACTCAAAGTATGCAAACATTCATACTGATTTCAAAAACAACAACATCAGGAGCGGATATGATGGTGGGCGGCAAATCAAAACTTGTGGCAAAAATTTTGGCTTCGCTCGTCTTGCCACACATGGAAAGGAGCACACGCCGTCCGACAGGGTCGGTCAATTGACCGCAACAAAGGGGTCGACTGGCTGAGCCTGCTCACAATTTGACCCAGGAATTGCTCTCCAGGACGATGCAACACGTCGCCTTTTGGCGCGCGCGCGCGCGCCACGCGCACACAGACCAGGACCCTTTTCATGTTGAGGACCCCTTTCAAAGGAAATCTTGTTGAATATCAAAACTTCCTTTGAATGGGGTTTTCAAAATTAATGGGGGTTGCAAACCCTTTGTGGCCCTGGTGATTCTTTTAAAACATCCCTGCGAAAATCATGTTTTTAAGAAGGGTTTGGAACCCCGATTGATTTTGAACCCCCCTACCTGCTGCATCTCCGTTGATCTGCGAATGTCAGTTTCAGGTGCATTTACATCCACCACTGGTACACGAGGTGCCAAGTATGCCAGCAGGCACACTTGAAACCTCCTGCATCCCCTTGGAATTGCGATTGTCAATTTCAGCTACATTTACATCCACCATGGCACGTGAGGTGCCAAGTATGCCAACAGGAATACTTGAAACCTGCTGCGTCACTGTTTGTGTCTGTGACTGCTACAGTTGACTCCACCAAAGATGAAGGATGCGCCTGATGTTCCGCCAGGAACATTTGACACCTCCTGCATCTTTGTTAGTATTCGAATGTAAGCAAATGCATCAACACACAAATCTGCATTGAACCAGGCAAGATTGACTTGAGCACCATGATCCATGTAGCAAGCCACAGTGAACACCCATTGTCCTTGGAGTCGAGAACCACGGGCCACGGGCTGACTGGAAAACAACGCGCTGCATTGTTATCCAGTCAGCCCGTGGTATGTGATCCTGATAGGGTCAAGAACGGTGGGCGTTTCCATGTTAAAGTGGCGCACCTTCACACACAGCTGTGCCACCCATGGCAGCTTCAAAACAAACATTGGCTGGAAACAGGAAGTCTGGAGGGCCATCCACAGGCGTGCAACAAATACTATGCAGCTGCAGCCAGCAACGCAATGCCATCCACATGATGGCAGCGCGTTGCTGGCTGCATCGCACAAACTGCTTTGCAAAACACCTGGTAAATTTTCAGCTGCAGCCAGCAATGCAATGCCATCCGCATGATGGCAGTGCGCTGCTGGCTGCATCGGCAATTTTCAGCAATCATGAATGAGGAACCACGGAAAGAAATCCATATCCAGTCTTGCAGAATGCTAGCCGCTTGACAAGCAACATCTGATAGCATCGCGCTTGCTACCCACAACCAAAAACAGAGCTGACTCGCTCTCTGTTTCAGCTTTTGACTTGCTAGGCCATGACATCAAAGCATACAGTATGTGCCATCTGAACAATTTTGAACAATCTGTAGCTGACCCATGTCCAACAGGGCACAGGCACCGTGACTTGGTGGAAATACCAGGGCGCAAGAGGTTCAAAATGCACTCGCCAACCTTGGTTTCTGCACAGGTTTGCCATAGAATGATACAAAGCTGTCATCTGAACCGGTCTTCAATGCCACAGTGTTGATAAGGAATTTGTGGATCATCTTCGAGAAAGGAAAATTGCTCAGATCTTTGTTTGCCAAGATCATAGGATGATACAAAGCTGTCACCCTCCTCATCTGCAAAAGAGCCGTCCACACAGGCAATGGCCTGTGTGAACGGGTCTTCCGTCACAGTGTTGATAAGGAATTTGGGATCATCTTCAAGCAAGGAAAATTGCTCAGATCTTTGTTTGCCAAGATCATATAATGATACAAATGATCAAAGGTGTCATCCTCCTCGTCTTGGTGAAAGAGCCGTCCACACAGGCAAGGGCCTGCGTGAACGGGTCTTCCGTTGCAGAGTTGATAAGGAATTTGCGGATCATCCTCAAGAAAAATTGCTCAGATCTTTGTTTGCCAAGATCATATAATGATACAAAGGTGTCATCCTCCTCGTCTGTGGCGAAAGAGCCGTCCACACAGGCAATGGTCTCTGTGAACGGGTCTTCCGTCACAGTGTTCTCTGTGAACGGGTCTTCCGTCACAGTGTTGATCAGGAATTTGCACAGATCATCGAATCTTCGAGAAAGGAAAATTGCCCGAAAAAAAAAAGAGAACCACTGCTCCATCCATAGAAAACCGGTTGAGAGAGTTAGTGACATGACAAGGATTTGGGCCAGAAATTGAGCATGAGGTCCAGTTAGTCCACCACCTTTAATGTGAATGCGAATGCTGCCAACTGAGGTGCAAAGCAAATGCATTTTCTAAAAGACTTGCCAATGCTGCCAACTGAGTCCCTGGCTGAACTTGCTGTGACACAGCAATCCCACCGCGCTGCAGGAGGCTCTAATTAGATTTGCACTTTAATTTGCAGCCAGGTGAGCTGTTCTAGTCACTGCAGCGCTCCATCCCCGCCAAACTGAAGAGCACAGCGGCCCCCATTGAAGCTTGGGGAGGCACAACAACATTACCAAGCACTGCCAAACGTTTCTTGCCCTGATCATCCATCGTTGGAACAAAAAAATTGTCCAGGGACACTTCGGCTCGGGGATTCCATGTCGAATTCACCCAAGAATCGACAGCCGGCGCCGCCTGTCGCATGAATTTCATGCCAAAGATGAATCTGAAAAGCAACTTCAACCAGCCTGAAACACAGACGGTAACTTCCGGCCAGGTTTCATTGCCATCAAGAAGGTTCGTCTGCGACCAGCCTCAGAGCGATCAGCTTCAGCTTCACAGAATCAATCCTGTGAGAAACTCAAGCCCCCAACCGGAAGCCCCACATTTGCCAACACAAGAGTTGTCCACAGAAGTTCAAGGCCACGTTTGCGGCACTCCTGTCGGGAGTTTATGAAATTTACACTAGAACAACAACCTGGACAAACTCAATTTAATGCAATGCCCTGCTTGCAATCTTTCAAGAGAGATCAACAGAATGGCTTGATCCTTTTCGATAAAGTTGAAGACATCGCGACAACCTTCAGCCTGTGAAAGAATGGCGGCAACATTCTCCAAAAAGAGAAAGCGCCTCAGGTAAAACTGGGTATCAAAAACCATGTGTTCAAAATAAGCGAATATCTTCCATCTGAGCATGCGGCGCCTTGGGCAGGGAATCCCAAACTCGGAAGACTTGCTTAATTAAGCTAGTCCGTTCACCTTGCATGCCATTCGGGTCACCTGCCACAGACAAGTCCTTGGCGAGATAAATCACAGTGAAGCACGCATGTCATTGCGCAAAACAAGTTCTTTTCAAATCTTGTCAAAAAGTATTCAAGTTTGACCCCCACCTAAAATTATAGTTTTTAATGGGGCACAAGGTTGAAGATAAAAACATGTCTTCAGCGAAATGATATGCGAAGGGCTCATGCACAATGACAAGGGGCTTGGCATGGGAAGCCAGCCGTTATGGCTTCAGCTTCGGAGGCAACTTTTGCACATGGTCTGAAGTCCTTGACGTTGTCATGAATCGGCGCCTTCTCCAACACCCCGTCTTGCATTCTAGCCAGAAGAATCAGCGTGCAAAATGGATCAAGTTCCACCTCATGAGCTGGCACCCGTCCATCGTCATGAGCTGGCAACCCAAGGTTGAACATCCAGTACTGAAAACAATGCCAAGGCTGAACACTAAAGGGTGGAAACAATCTGGACCAGTTTTGAGACCCACACATATTGGCAAGGTTTGAAGTACCTGGCCAGACAATGACATGAACAACAGCAGGCTCTTCAACTTGAAATTGATTGCGACTGCATCACCATGTTGACGCTGAGACAAGTCAACGAAGCAGAGCGATCTTTGTCACGCTGTTGGTTTCACACGCTTCTGTGGTGGCTCATCCGCCGGACAGTGAGTGTTGCTGGCGTCATTGCTCTGGGTAGGACAAGTACGTTCCTCAGTCGGAAAATGGTTATCAATTAAAAACTATCGCAGAATAAGTCAAGAACCTGTCAATGTGAAAAGAATGTGAAAAAAACAAACACAACGCCCTTGTCTGTCCCTAAACACAAAACACATCTTTTCTCAAGCCAAACTAACGCTCTTGGTTTTAGGAGACTGGCCTGTGCTGCAAGTTGTACCCATTGACTGTGCTGCCACTGCCACCTCAAAATGCAGCCGTGGCCAGTGCTGA
Source organism: Cladocopium goreaui (assembly GCA_947184155.2). NCBI lineage: Eukaryota > Dinophyceae > Suessiales > Symbiodiniaceae > Cladocopium > Cladocopium goreaui. The sequence goes on from CAMXCT020001213.1 coordinate 745,045, forward strand.
AGCAACACTAATCTAAGCTGCAGCACCACACTTAAGCATTCACATGGGGCCAGCACACTGCATTGCGCCATCTGCATAAAACAACTGAGCCGCGCGTCGCCCTAGGTTGCAGCGGCCGAATATACAAAAACTGACATTCACTTGGGCAACATGTGAACTTGAACAGTATCGCTACAGTCATGACTTAACAACATACTGGGCAAGCCAAGCAACTCTATCTGATTGACACCTACCGTCCTTACTTTCTCCATCGTCGTTACTTGGGCCACAGTAGCTGTATAGGCGTCTGAGCTGCGTTTCAAAACAAGCTTGCAAAGATAGAGAAACAAGATTGGTACTTCTGCAGACGCAAGTCAACTCAATGTGGACACAGGGGCTGTCTATAGCAGCATATCAATGGATAAAGCTGGAGCTGCTCAACTATGGCAGGGTCACCGACGCAGGCCAAGTTCAAGCCCACCGCATCCGCTGAACAAGCTGACACAACTCAGCTTCTTTCCGGCCTGCAAACGAAAACTTCCAAGACAATGTTCCTCGTCCCAACCAGCTCCTTGCCTCCTCGCTGTCCGGGAATTGCTCATAGATTTGCTGCCGATCGACAGCACCGCTATGGGGGCTTGTCCAGTTCTTTGGAAGTCCGCTCAGGTATTCAGCAGCGGCAACACTGACAAAACGCCCTGCAGGCATTCCATCTCTCACGAATTTCTGGTACATCTCTGAGTGTCTCACCATGTTTCCCAAGTCCTTGCATGATCAACAACAACAAGAAGAAGAAGGATCTTTGAACTCACGCTTCGCGAATTGCCCAAGCTGGACTTAGGGCCTAACACCAATTCCTCGCTCTGAAACGTCCGACTTGGTCGCTGTCACACTGGCAGAGAAACAGCCTCAATCAGCACACGTGGACCATACTGGGACCATACTGGGACCATCTGGAACCATACTAAAAGCTGTGACTGCAAAGGTCTGTTCGATCCCAGAACACAAACAAACAAACGCCGCAATGGAAGGAATGAGGGCCCAGCGAATCGATCCCCATGACCGAAATGTCTTGGTGCCAGAAAACTTCCGGGCTCCGTTCGACTTGACTCCAGGGGCCTGCTTGGATACCTGACTGACTTTGATCAAAGTTATGGCACATGCTGATCAGCAGCAGCAATGACAGAAAATGATAGGAACTGGGAGTCTAACCACTTTCAAGCCCAATGGCTTGCAACGGCCCAAAGGCACATTCACAGAGTGCAGCTTCCGATTCAAGATGCTGCCGTGGATGGGCAACTGGCCGCAGTCATATCCAAGCAATGCCAGTCAAAGCAAGAGGTGATCATATAATCATACAATTTCAGTGCAAGAACAATCCATTTAAACAAATTTCTTTCAAAGGGGATCAGCCGGCCTTGCCGTTCTTCCTGGGCTTGTATGGAACCACCTTCATCACACGAAGGGCCTGTGTCGCAAGATGTTGCAAAGGACCTATATTTAGGGAGGAATCTGCCCATATTTAATTTGAGGGATCCATCTTAACTTAGTCATTGCATGCGTGGAAGCTGCAATCCTGGGGCTCTGGACTCCAGCGCTATTGCAAGGTTTTCCTCTCTTTCCCTGTGGCAAATCTTGCATGCATGCAACCCTTTGTTGATTTTGTTTGGCGAAAACAGCAAGCATGTCTGGAACAATTTCACTGCACCTTCCTCACTGGCTGCTTTGGAGCTCGTCCTTTAACTCCTCGCTGCTTTGGGGCCTGCTTCCCACAGAGCTCAAAAGAAAGGAGGGAACAAACTGTGCATCCTGCAGACAATGACGTTAAGATCTCATCTTCCAACATGCGGTGGAAACATTTTTTTCTGGCTCGCGTCTCGGACAGCAAACCATCAGAATGCATCGAAGTCTGAATCATCTCCTGGGAAAAACGGTTCAGAGAACATCCTGGTATTATGGGCAAACTTATGGACAAAGCAAATCAAACAGCCCAGCAAAACAAACATACCACGTCTCCTCATTGAAGTTCTCATCTCCGTCCATCGCCGCTTCGCCTCTAAAAATGCGGCATGTAGAATCCAGGACAAATTCAGCTAACTCAGGGACAAATTCAGCTAACCTATGTTCCTGTGACAGGAAGAAGCACATAATGACATTGATGGCAGTAGAGGTGCCCCAACTTCGGGCCGAAGACGCCGAAGACGCCGCAGACGCCGCAGACGCCCGAAGACGCCCGAAGACGCCGAAGACGCCCGAAGACGCCGAAGACGCCGAAGACGCCCGAAGACGCCCGAAGATGCCCGAAGACGCCCGAAGACGCCGAAGACGCCCGAAGACGCCGAAGACGCCGAAGACGCCCGAAGACGCCCGAAGACGCCGAAGACGCCCGAAGACGCCGAAGACGCCCGAAGACGCCGAAGACGCCCGAAGACGCCCGAAGACGCCGAAGACGCCTGAAGACGCCGAAGACGCCCGAAGACGAAGAAGACGCCGAAGACGCCCGAAGATGCCGCAGGGTTCCGAACAGGAGTTTAGAAACTAACTCCAGATTTCATTTGTGTCGTTTTACTCCGACCATGTCCGACCAACCCCAAACTTGTCATTTTGATTTATCTTGAGCCATGTTTTATCTACCTCCCTCGGCCCTACAACACAACACGTTCAACATATGAAGCAAGTTGACCTGTCGAGTCATTCTGCTAGTCATTGTCATAATATTTAGTCCCTTCTCCACACAAACACTATGTTCAACATATGAACCAACTTGGCATCTTGAGTCATGTTTGAAATGTCTTTTCCTTCCCCTACAACAAGACAATACGTTGAACAGATGAAGAAAGTTGGCATCGTGAGTCATGATTGAAATTGGACCCAACCAAGCAATATATACATTCTGGCCCCTACAAAACACAACGTTCAACATCGTTCAGCATGAACAAGCCATCTCGAGCCATGTTTAACAGGTCCTTTCCCTACCTTTGCAAACCAATACGTTGAATATATGAACAAAGTAGAAATGTCACGTCATCTTTATATTTTGAACTCCTGTCCTTCCCCTGAAAAACAATACCTCGAACACACCAAAGAATAGGCTTTCGACATTTACAATTCCGTGACCCTACGCTGCAATACCTTGAACATGTGATCATAGTTGGCATTTTGGGTCATTATTATGATTTCATCCCCTTCCTCCTGCCCTGTACAAACCGCTACATTCAACATATGACCCAACTTGGCATCTTGGGTCATTTTTGAAATATACCCCCCTCGACCTTTCAATATGTTGAACAAATGAAGTAAATTGACATGTCGAGTCCGCGTCATCAAGATTTTTTGCGCTTCCGACGTTGCAAAACAATATATTGAACCAACAAAATTGTCAGCTCAAGTCATTTCTAAAATTTACCCGCCCCTCGACCCTACAAGGCAATACATTCAACATATTAAACCAACTTGGCACCTTGAGTGATGTTTAAAATGTTTTTTCCTCCCCTGCATATTATTGCCTTGAATATTGAACACATTATGTCAATTTTTTGCACCCCCAAAACCTCCACAAAACAATACATTTGAAAGCAGAACAAAACTTCTATCTTGAGTTCTTTTTCCCCACCTGCCAGGTGAAGGTTTCTAGATTTTAACAAAGGTGCGACTCCTTCCTCTTCTTCCTCTCCTTCTCTTCTTCCTCGCCGGCTGTGGATGCAGTGGAGTGCGGCTCGACCTGAGTGCCATGCCGCGAGATCAGGATGCCTGGACCCGACAGCCATATCGCGCGCTCAGGAAGCTGTGGAGCGCGCCTGGACCCGAACAAACAGAATGGCAGAATATACGTCAGATACAATGCCAGAAAGAATGTCAGATAGAATATCAGAATATATTTGCCATAAATACTTCCAGATGGTATGTCGTAAACTATGTCAGAACATATAGCGCGTAAGAGAGGGGCATAAACTTACATTCCATCAGCCCTGCAAAGCAATAGGTTCAACATATATTATATGAACAGTTGACACATGTAGTTAGTGTTATTTAAGCGCTTACGCGCGACAGCCGGCCAGGGGCCCAACTATGTTGGCCCATCGTGTGGCTATATGTTGGCCTATGTAGGCGTATGTTGGCCTATCTTGCGGGCAACGAGGGCCCATCTTGTGGCTATGTTGGCCTATGTTTGCCTCATGTTGGCCCATGTTGAGCCAAAAGATCCGAAAAATGGGAACAGCAAAAAAACGCTGTAAAACGCAGGATATTTGATGGTCGGCGGCCTATCTTGGGGCTATGTTGGCCCATCTTGGGGCTATGTTGGCCTATCTTGAGGGCAATGTGGGCCCATCTTGGGGCTATGTTGGCCCATCTTGGGGCTATGTTGGCCCATCTTGGGGCTATGTTGGCCCATCTTGGGGGCTATGTTGGCCCATGTTGGGGCTATGTTGGCCCATCTTGAGGCCTATGTTGGCCCATGTTGACCCATCTTAAACCACAAGATCCGAAAAATGGGAAAAAATGGGAAGAGCACAAAACACCGTAAAACAGGACAGTTTTTGGCGGGGGGGAGAGGTCGGCGGCAGGGGGCGCGGCCCCTCTCTCCTACGGAGAGGAGAGAAACGCCGTACGGCTATGCCACGGCCAGGGGGCCCCTGGCCGGATTTAAGCGCTTACGCGCGACAGCCGGCCAGGGGCCCAACTATGTAGGCCCATTGTGTGGCTATGTTGGCCTATGTTGGCGTATGTTGGCCTATCTTGCGGGCAATGTGGGCCCATCTTGTGGCTATGTTGGCCCATGTTGGCCTCATGTTGACCCATGTTGAGCCAGAAGATCCGAAAAATGGGAACAGCAAAAAAACACTGTAAAACGCAGGATATTTTGATGGTCGGCGGCCTATCTTGGGGCTATGTGGGCCCATCTTGGGGCTATGTTGGCCTAGCGTGAGGGCAATGTCGGCCCATCTTGGGGCTATGTTGGCCCATCTTGGGGCTATGTTGGCCCATCTTGGGGCTAGGTTGGCCCATCTTGGGGCTATGTTGGCCCATCTTGGGGGCTATGTTGGCCCATCTTGGGGCTATGTTGGCCCATCTTGAGGCCTATGTTGGCCCATGTTGGCCCATCTTGCCACAAGATCCGGAAACGGCGAAAAAATGCGACGAGCACAAAACACCGTAAAACGCGGGACTTTTTGGCGGCCGGGGGTGTCGGCGGCTGGGGCGGCGGCCCCTCTCTCCTACGGAGAGGAGAGAAACGCCTTCGGCAATGCCACGGCCAGGGGGCCCCTGGCCGGATTAAGGGGCTGCCGCCCCTGCCGCCGACCCCGGAAGAATGGTCAAGTAAGCAAACCAAATGGGCATAGATATTCTTCGGTGCTTCGCACTTTCACACTTTCTTCTTTTTCATATGTAGATTTTTATGAAATATATTTGATATGTTTGAATTAAATATATGCGACGTCTTGTACTGCTTCTGCAAGCTACCAAATCGCACCAAAAAACTCCCTAACGTCCCTTCTGAAATCCTAGAGAACCAGCTCTTCAACTAGCTCTTCAGCTTACAGCTTCTGAGCCGCCAAAACGCCGGACCCGCCAGCCTGAAACACCATGACATCGCATCAAAAAACTCCCTAACGTCCCTTCTGAAATCCTAGAGAACTAGCTCTTTAACTAGCTCTTCAACTTACAGCTTCTGAGCCGCCAATACGCCGGACCCGCCAGCCTGAAACACCATGGCAGTGAAGGACGAAGAAGCCACCAAATCGCAACAAAAAACTCCCTAACGTCCCTTCTGAAATCCTAGAGAACTAGCTCTTCAACTAGCTCTTCAACTTACAGCTTCTGAGCCGCCAAAACACTGAGCTCCCTGATGTGTTCCCTTCTGAGACGCCAAAACGCCGGACCCGCCAGCCTGAAACACCATGGCAGTGAAGGACGAAGAAGTCACCAAATCGCAACAAAAAACTCCCTAACGTCCCTTCTGAAATCCTAGAGAACTAGCTCTTCAACTAGCTCTTCAACTTACAGCTTCTGAGCCGCCAAAACACTGAGCTCCCTGATGTGTTCCCTTCTGAGCCGCCAAAACGCCGGACCCGCCAGCCTGAAACACCATGGCAGTGAAGGACGAAGAAGCCACCAAATCGCACCAAAAAACTCCCTAACGTCCCTTCTGAAATCCTAGCGAACTATCTCTTCAACTAGCTCTTCAACTTACAGCTTCTGAGCCGCCAAAACGCCGGACCCGCCAGCCTGAAACACCATGGCAGTGAAGGACGAAGAAGTCACCAAATCGCAACAAAAAACTCCCTAACGTCCCTTCTGAAATCCTAGAGAACTAGCTCTTCAACTAGCTCTTCAACTTACAGCTTCTGAGCAACCAAAACGCCGGACCCGCCAGCCTGAAACACCATGGCAGTGAAGGACGAAGAAGTCACCAAATCGCACCGAAAAACTCCCTAACGTCCTTTCTGAAATCCTAGAGAACTAGCTCTTCAACTAGCTCTTCAACTTACAGCTTCTGAGCCGCCAAAACACTGAGCTCCCTGACGTGCCTGCCTTCTGAGCCGCCAATACGCCGGACCCGCCAGCCTGAAACACCATGGCAGTGAAGGACGAACGAAGAAGTCACCAAATCGCACCAAAAAACTCCTTAACGTCCCTTCTGAAATCCTAGAGAACTAGCTCTTCAACTAGCTCTTCAACTTACAGCTTCTGAGCCGCCAAAACGCCGGACCCGCCAGCCTGAAACACCATGGCAGTGAAGGACGAAGAAGTCACCAAATCGCACCAAAAACCTCCCTAACGTCGCTTCTGAAATCCTAGCGAACTAGCTCTTCAACTAGCTCTTCAACTTACAGCTTCTGCGCCGCCAAAACGCCGGACCCGCCAGCCTGAAACACCATGGCAGTGAAGGACGAAGAAGCCACCAAATCGCACCAAAAAACTCCCTAACGTCCCTTCTGAAATCCTAGAGAACTAGCTCTTCAACTAGCTCTTCAACTTACAGCTTCTGAGCCGCCAAAACGCCGGACCCGCCAGCCTGAAACACCATGGCAGTGAAGGACGAAGAAGCCACCAAATCTCACCAAAAAACTCCCTAACGTCCCTTCTGAAATCCTAGAGAACTAGCTCTTCAACTAGCTCTTCAACTTACAGCTTCTGACCCGCCAAAACGCCGGACCCGCCAGCCTGAAACACCATGGCAGTGAAGGACGAAGAAGCCACCAAATCGCACCAAAAAACTCCCTAACGTCCCTTCTGAAATCCTAGAGAACTAGCTCTTCAACTAGCTCTTCAACTTACAGCTTCTGACCCGCCAAAACGCCGGACCTGCCAGCCTGAAACACCATGGCAGTGAAGGACGAAGAAGCCACCAAATCGCACCAAAAAACTCCCTAACGTCCCTTCTGAAATCCTAGAGAACTAGCTCTTCAACTAGCTCTTCAACTTACAGCTTCTGACCCGCCAAAACGCCGGACCCGCCAGCCTGAAACACCATGGCAGTGAAGGACGAAGAAGCCACCAAATCGCACCAAAAAATTCCCTAACGTCCCTTCTGAAATCCTAGAGACCTAGCGCTTCAACTACCTCTTCTTCTTCAACTTACAGCTTCTGAGCCGCCAAAACGTCGGACCCGCCAGCCTGAAACACCATGGCAGTGAAGGACGAAGAAGTCACCAAATCGCACCCAAAAACTCCCTAACGTCCCTTCTGAAATCCTAGAGAACTAGCTCTTCAACTAGCTCTTCAACTTACAGCTTCTGAGCCGCCAAAACGCCGGACCCGCCAGCCTGAAACACCATGGCAGTGAAGGACGAAGAAGCCACCAAATCGCACCAAAAAACTCCCTAACGTCCCTTCTGAAATCCTAGAGAACTAGCTCTTCAACTAGCTCTTCAACTTACAACTTATTTCAACTTACAGCTTCTGAGCCGCCAAAACGCCGGACCCGCCAGCCTGAAACACCATGGCAGTGAAGGACGAAGAAGCCACCAAATCGCACCAAAAGACTCCCTAACGTCCCTTCTGAAATCCTAGCGAACTAGCTCTTCAACTAGCTCTTCAACTTACAGCTTCTGAGCCGCCAAAACGCCGGACCCACCAGCCTGAAACACCATGGCAGTGAAGGACGAAGAAGCCACCAAATCGCACCAAAAAACTCCCTAACATCCCTTCTGAAATCCTAGAGAACTAGCTCTTCAACTAGCTCTTCAACTTACAGCTTCTGACCCGCTAAAACGCCGGACCCGGCAACCTGAAACACCATGGCAGTGGAGGACAAAGAAGCCACCAAATCGCACCAAAAAAACTCCCTAACGTCCCTTCTGAAATCCTATAAGGGAACGAGGCCTATAACTAAGCTCTTCAACATTACAGCCTGCTTCTATCTGACCACAACCGCAAAACGCCGGAACCCCCCCCCAGCCACACAACCTGGCAGTCAGGCTAAGAATCCAAACCAAATCGCACCAAAAAACTCCCGAACGCCCGTCTGAAAATCCTACGAGAACTACTCTTTTCACATAGCTCTTCACTAACAGCTCCTCGTCTGAGCCGTGCCAAACACGCCTGACCCCCGCCAGCCTGAAAACACCATGGCAGTGTGAAGGAGACGAAGAAAGCCAGCCAAATCAGCACCAAAACTCCCAAACGTCCCTTCTGACATCCTAGAAGAACAACTCTCAACTAGCTCTTCACATTAACGCTTCTGAGCCGCCAAACCCAGGACCCACCCGCGGCCCCGACACCCATGGCAGTGAAGGACGAAGAAGCCACCAAATCGCACCAAAAAACTCCCTAACGTCCCTTCTGAAATCCTAGAGAACTAGCTCTTCAACTAGCTCTTCAACTTACACCTTCTGAGCCGCCAAAACACTGAGCTCCCTGACGTGCCTGTCTTCTGAGCCGCCAAAACGCCGGACCCGCCAGCCTGAAACACCATGGCAGTGAAGGACGAAGAAGTCACCAAATCGCACCAAAAAACTCCCTAACGTCCCTTCTGAAATCTTAGAGAACTAGCTCTTCAACTAGCTCTTCAACTTACAGCTTCTGACCCGCTAAAACGCCGGACCCGGCAACCTGAAACACCATGGCAGTGGAGGACGAAGAAGCCACCAAATCGCACCAAAAAAACTCCCTAACGTCCCTTCTGAAATCCTAGAGACCCAGCGCTTCAACTACCTCTTCTTCTTCAACTTACAGCTTCTGAGCCGCCAAAACGCCGGACCCGCCCATCTGAAACACCATGGCAGTGAAGGACGAAGAAGTCACCAAATCGCACCAAAAAACTCCCTAACGTCCCTTCTGAAATCCTAGAGAACTAGCTCTTCAACTAGCTCTTCAACTTACAGCTTCTGAGCCGCCAAAACGCCGGACCCGCCAGCCTGAAACACCATGGCAGTGAAGGACGAAGAAGCCACCAAATCGCACCAAAAAACTCCCTAACGTCCCTTCTGAAATCCTAGAGAACTAGCTCTTCAACTAGCTCTTCAACTTACAGCTCCTGACCCGCTAAAACGCCGGACCCGGCAACCTGAAACACCATGGCAGTGGAGGACGAAGAAGCCACCAAATCGCACCAAAAAAACTCCCTAACGTCCCTTCTGAAATCCTAGAGACCTAGCGCTTCAACTACCTCTTCGTCTTCAACTTACAGCTTCTGAGCCGCCAAAACGTCGGACCCACCAGCCTGAAACACCATGGCAGTGAAGGACGAAGAAGTCACCAAATCGCACCAAAAAACTCCCTAACGTCCCTTCTGAAATCCTAGAGCTCTTCAACTAGCTCTTCAACTTACAGCTTCTGAGCCGCCAAAACGCCGGACCCGCCAGCCTGAAACACCATGGCAGTGAAGGACGAAGAAGCCACCAAATCGCACCAAAAGACTCCCTAACGTCCCTTCTGAAATCCTAGAGAACTAGCTCTTCAACTAGCTCTTCAACTTACAGCTTCTGAGCCGCCAAAACGCCGGACCCGCCAGCCTGAAACACCATGGCAGTGAAGGACGAAGAGGCCACCAAATCGCAACAAAAAACTCCCTAACGTCCCTTCTGAAATCCTAGAGAACTAGCTCTTCAACTAGCTCTTCAATTTACAGCATGGCAGTGAAGGACGAAGAAGCCGCCAAGTCGTAGTAGTAGTAGTAGTAGTCGTCGTCGTCGTCGTCGTCGTCGTGGTCGTGGTCGTGGTCGTGGTCGTGGTCGTGGTCGTGGTCGTGGTCGTGGTCGTGGTCGTGGTCGTAGTCGTAGTCGTAGTCGTAGTCGTAGTCGTAGTAGTAGTAGTAGTAGTAGTAGTAGTAGTAGTAGTAGTAGGAGTAGGAGTAGTAGTAGTAATAGCAGTGCAGTACCTCTTTTTCCCTTACGCGCTCCCCCTTGCATCGGCCGGGGTCGGCGGATAGTGCCAGTAATAGTAGTTCTTTGTTACGTTGAACATCATTGTCTACTGACACTTGAAAGTAGCAGCCATTTATTTGAACACATGGCAGATGAGAACTCCCTTTTGTGATGCATTGATGGTATTCCGTCGGCCAGGTGACCCATTGGGAGCAGATACCCAATGTGGAGCCGGCGTGCCGACAGCTGAATATGTCAGACACCAGAAAATTGGAACCTCAGTGTAGCTTGGGCCTGGCCCATTTGGTTTTACATCCATTTTTTAAAATTTGGATCATCTGAAAATTCTGTTGGCTACCCATTTTTTGTCGTTTTTTCATCTCCACTAATCTCCACCTGGCAGGATCCACCAACTGGAGTGTTTACCCATCCTTTTGGCCAAATTTTCACCCACTCTGAGTGGTGTGTGAATCCATTTTTAAATAGCGAAGGATGATGGCATCAAGACCTAACAGTACTGGGGCAGTTTAGGTTCGACTTTTTTGGAGTTCTTGGTGAGTTCGTCACATGTTGTCACCATTTATCCATCAATCCCTTAGTGGCCACTTAGGTAAAGACAAGATGGTGCAACTATTGTCGAAAGCGCCACGCCGCCATGGCGCCATCCGTGTGACCTTCGTCACAGCCTTCTTCTGGGCTCGCAGTGATCTGGCCATGGATGTCATCGATGAGGTTATCGATGCCGATGGAGACGGACATTGGAAAAATGCCAAGTTGGGATTCATCACACAGATTGGGGCCTGGTACTACTACTGCTCCAAGCTGAAGTTTTCCTACTGTCCAAGGAGACTATGGTACATTATTGTGTTCGATATTGTTCGATGTTTTAGTTTCATGTTTTTTTCTTTGTTTCGATTGAAAAAGAGTACTGCAATAGGTTTTGACAGCCTTTTCCGCCGGAAGATTCAATTTTGATTGCCGGAGAAAGTCTCATCCTATCTGCCAGGAAAGAGCTCATAGAACAGGACATGTATGGCAAAGGCATGCAGACATTTAAGGCACGGGGAAGCGGGGGCGCGCGCGGCGCGCAACTGCAATTGAGAATAGACCCGCCCAGGTGACATCGCATGACCCAGGTGACCCAGGTGACATGGCATCACATGGCTATAGCGGCTACCCATATGTTCCAACTTCCATTTTGATTCAGGGGACTGCAGGGGACTGCAGGGGACTGCAGGGGGTCGCGTTTTGCTATCACGCATGTCAGAGGAGGAGATGGAGGTGAGTTTGGAGCGAATGCAGAGCTGGTGTCATAGTGGTCGAGTTCAGCTTGGATGTTACCTTCAAACAATCAGTTGGAGCGATGGCAAAGGAGAGCGAGAGACTTATGCAGATATGAACGTCTACATCCAGAAGGCACAGTACGGCTCACTAGGGTAGTTGTTCTTCTGTCGTCTTTAACGAATGGTTTTATAAATCAACCATGTCCATCCACAAGCCATCAATTCTGCTTGAAGCCACCACGTGGCTCGCGAGGCCATGACATCCCAAGCTTCGTTCAAGTTTCAACTGATCGATTTCTACCAGATGGGTGGCAACATGCCCGAAGAGGTCCATGGTGGACATGGATCTATCCTCTTGAACCTCTGGGCAGCTCGAAGAACTGGGACAATTTTTGGGCACAATTTTGGGGCATGGCTGGATATCGAATGTATGGCCCTGAATTTCTGGAGCCTCTTTATGTATGTCATATGGTTATGGCTCAGAAATATGGGGTACCAGTGGATGGGGCTAGCAATGGACCCACACATTTGATGAATTTGAGCCTTCAAACAGCCCAAACAAGGCCTTCTGAACAGTTTGGAGTGAATGCCATGCTATAGCCATATCCTTGTGTTGTCCCTTACTCGCAGCTTTACATCTTCATTTCATGATGGACGTTGCTGGTGGCATAGCTGCGCCCTTTGCTGCACCGCTGCACTGAGATGTGGACGGTGATGTTCAACTCCATCTGCCCCGCGGGACTGGCATCCGAAAAGGTCAACGCTGTCTTCGACGGTGTCATGTGCTCTGGGACCCAGGTGCCACGGCTGCCACACCTAGTGCCACACCCGGTAAACAAAACACCTTGCCTCGGCTGTGTGAAGTGGTGGCCTGGTGGCTGTGCCGTGTTGCGAACTTTGAACACTTTGTTACGCTACTCGTATGTTGCAATTGTCCACTGTCTGTTACTGTAGCATACTGTAGCATCTTTTTGAGAGGTCTCCAGTGGATAGATGTGCAAACATGTGCAGCACCTTGACGTTTCTGAAATGTTTCCTGGATGATTGATGTTGTCTGCATCCTTTTCCTAAAAGACCTAAACAATGACGCATTCTGTCGCATTCTGATCACACCCATCGACTTCCATGGCCGCAGTTGCGCTGGGCGAATTGCCCCAAGTATCATCACTTCTGCACTCATGGAGGACCCGCCTGTCACTGGGAAGTTTCAGGAAAGTTTGTGAAGTGTACAGCTTTGGCAAATTGGGCATAATTGGGCTATCCATTTGGACATGTTTGGTTGTTTGGGTGATGTTCAATACAAGCACAGCCATTCTGAGCTTGATCCCAGGTGAGAAATGGGAGTGTATGAACAGCGTGCAATGCACTCTCCGTGCCAGCAACCCGCCAGAAATGGGCGACACCAAAGGACCCGGTGATTGATCGCCAATGATCAAGTGGTGAGTTGGGGAAATCTCACTGGTAGTGTGTATCAAGCTCAGTCACGATGCTACAGTAGCCAAGTCTTTGCTTTTTCTTACATGTTTCTTCTGTGAAGATGTGCGCATGGCCGCATGGACGTATTGCTTGTTTCGCTTCGCAGGAATGTGTGATGCTGCCCTGGACATTTCTGGTTTTGCTGCCGCGGAGAAAACGACATGTCATCGCCTTTGGTGTCACGAACATGTGCAGTGGCTTCTCCCCGCGGCTGTCACGGTGCTGGCCTTGTTGTTGAAATTATTCCTCAGCGAAAGTGGCAAACAGGATGTTTCAAGAGAGGTACAGCAGGCGCCAACTGGTAAGGTTTGAATTTGAAAGTCTAAGCAGCATATTGCCATGGCCAATCAATACTCAACATCGCACTCATCATTTTTGGCAATTTTTACAGTTACCCAATTGGTGGGGTGCACCGAATATTCATAAGTACTTCTATTTCAATGCGTGCAATACCATACTCAGACGTTCGCCAGGATTCCCACAAACGCCATTCACATCATTTTCCATTTTTTCCAACCTTTTGCCCAGCTTTCTTTGATTCTCATTTTCCAGTTTTCCCAATTGTTTTCCCAACTGTTTTCCCAATTGTTTTCCCAACTGTTTTCCCAATTGTTTTCCCAACTGTTTTCCCAATTGTTTTCCCAACTGTTTTCCCAATTGTTTTCCCAACTGTTTTCCCAATTGTTTTCCCAACTGTTTTCCCAACTGTTTTCCCAATTGTTTTCCCAATTGTTTTCCCAATTGTTTTCCCAACTGTTTTCCCAACTGTTTTCCCAACTGTTTTCCCAATTGTTTTCCCAACTGTTTTCCCAATTGTTTTCCCAACTGTTTTCCCAATTGTTTTCCCAACTGTTTTCCCAATTGTTTTCCCAACAGTTTTCCCAACTGTTTTCCCAACTGTTTTCCCAATTGTTTTCCCAATTGTTTTCCCAACTGTTTTCCCAACTGTTTTCCCAACTGTTTTCCCAATTGTTTTCCCAACTGTTTTCCCAATTGTTGTCCCAATTGTTTTCCCAATTGTTTTTCCAACTGTTTTCCCAACTGTTTTCCCAACTGTTTTCCCAATTGTTTTCCCAACTGTTTTCCCAATTGTTTTCCCAACTGTTTTCCCAATTGTTTTCCCAACTGTTTTCCCAATTGTTTTCCCAATTGTTTTCCCAATTGTTTTCTGTTTTCCCAATTGTTTTCCCAACTGTTTTCCCAATTGTTTTCCCAACTGTTTTCCCAATTGTTTAACTGTTTTCCCAATTGTTTTCCCACTGTTTTCCCAATTGTTTTCCCAACTGTTTTCCCAATTGTTTTCCCAATTGTTTTCTGTTTTCCCAATTGTTTTCCCAACTGTTTTCCCAATTGTTTTCCCAACTGTTTTCCCAATTGTTTTCCCAACTGTGTTTTCCCAATTGTTTTCCCAATTGTTTTCCCAACTGTTTTCCCAATTGTTTTCCCAACTGTTTTCCCAATTGTTTTCCCAACTGTTTTCCCAATTGTTTTCCCAACTGTTTTCCCAATTGTTTTCCCAACTGTTTTCCCAATTGTTTTCCCAACTGTTTTCCCAATTGTTTTCCCAACTGTTTTCCCAATTGTTTTCCCAATTGTTTTCCCAACTGTTTTCCCAACTGTTTTCCCAACTGTTTTCCCAATTGTTTTCCCAACTGTTTTCCCAACTGTTTTCCCAACTGTTTTCCCAATTGTTTTCCCAACTGTTTTCCCAATTGTTTTCCCAACTGTTTTCCCAATTGTTTTCCCAACTGTTTTCCCAATTGTTTTCCCAACTGTTTTCCCAATTGTTTTCCCAACTGTTTTCCCAATTGTTTTCCCAACTGTTTTCCCAATTGTTTTCCCAACTGTTTTCCCAATTGTTTTCCCAATTGTTTTCCCAATTGTTTTCCCACTGTTTTTGCCCAACTGTTTTCCCCAACTGTTTTTCCCCATTGTTTCTTCCCCGACCTGTTTTCCCAATTTGTTTCCCAACTGTTTTTCCCAATGGTTTTCCCAACTGTTTTTTGTTTCCCAGTGTGTCCCCAACTGTTTTTCCCAATTGTTTTCCCGGAATTGTTTCCCAATTGTTTTCCCACTGTTTTCCAAATTGTTTTCCCCCAAACTGTTTTGCCAAATGGTTTCCCATGTTGTCCCAACTGTTTTCCCAACTTTTTCCCCAGTGTTTTCCCAACTGTTTTCCCAACTGTTTTCCCAATTGTTTTCCCAACTGTTTTCCCAACTGTTTTCCCAACTGTTTTCCCAACTGTTTTCCCAATTGTTTTCCCAACAGTTTTCCCAACTGTTTTCCCAACTGTTTTCCCAATTGTTTTCCCAACTGTTTTCCCAACTGTTTTCCCAACTGTTTTCCCAACTGTTTTCCCAATTGTTTTCCCAACTGTTTTCCCAATTGTTTTCCCAACTGTTTTCCCAATTGTTTTCCCAACTGTTTTCCCAATTGTTTTCCCAACTGTTTTCCCAATTGTTTTCCCAATTGTTTTCCCAATTGTTTTCCCAACTGTTTTCCCAATTGTTTTCCCAACTGTTTTCCCAATTGTTTTCCCAACTGTTTTCCCAACTGTTTTCCCAACTGTTTTCCCAATTGTTTTCCCAATTGTTTTCCCAACTGTTTTCCCAACTGTTTTCCCAACTGTTTTCCCAATTGTTTTCCCAACTGTTTTCCCAATTGTTTTCCCAACAGTTTTCCCAACTGTTTTCCCAACTGTTTTCCCAATTGTTTTCCCAATTGTTTTCCCAACTGTTTTCCCAACTGTTTTCCCAACTGTTTTCCCAATTGTTTTCCCAACTGTTTTCCCAATTGTTGTCCCAATTGTTTTCCCAATTGTTTTTCCAACTGTTTTCCCAACTGTTTTCCCAACTGTTTTCCCAATTGTTTTCCCAACTGTTTTCCCAATTGTTTTCCCAACTGTTTTCCCAATTGTTTTCCCAACTGTTTTCCCAATTGTTTTCCCAACTGTTTTCCCAATTGTTTTCCCAACTGTTTTCCCAATTGTTTTCCCAACTGTTTTCCCAACTGTTTTCCCAACTGTTTTCCCAATTGTTTTCCCAACTGTTTTCCCAACTGTTTTCCCAACTGTTTTCCCAACTGTTTTCCCAATTGTTTTCCCAACTGTTTTCCCAACTGTTTTCCCAACTGTTTTCCCAACTGTTTTCCCAACTGTTTTCCCAATTGTTTTCCCAACTGT